>CAIGRK010325112.1:0-10745 GCA_903798315.1 Fraxinus greggii | reverse complement strand
AAGTGGTTTGGTTTGGTTTGGAAAATTTCAAACTGTTTTAAATGATATGGTTCGAAAATTCATCGCAAACCGACCAAACTTAACCATATTCAACCCTAGTAAAAAGCAAGTGGTAGTAGCTACATGGACACAACCCATCCCGAAACGCCCTACTGGACCCGACATGTAGCGTGCGCTGATGGTAGTTACCAGTTAAGTGTCGGACCCACCACCTAGACAACTTTGACATGCTTTGAATGTGACATATTTTTATAAAATGTTTGACAAAGTTTCCCTTGTAATATAGACTAAGACCATTTGAACAATAATCAATTTGTTTAAACATGTACATATAATTTAAAATAGGGTACAATAGCCTCTCAAAACACAAACTTTTCAAAATACAATACTAGTAAATCGACTTTTACTATTATTTACAAACAAAAGTCCCCAAAAACACTAAAGATATCAAATATGCAGCGAGTCCATGATATGGATACATACATTACAAATTAAATTTTCTGACAAAAGATGCATGTACACGACAAAAAAATATGTCCTATATAAGCTGACAAAATGAGTCATATAACTACTGGCAATGAGTGGCTTAACACAGTGGATCGACATACTCAAACGCTGCTCAACTCAGCTACTACCTGATAAGGAAAAGGGTGACAAAATATGTGAGCTTATAATTCAATGAGTAGATATTTAGCAAATAAGTATACTTTTTTTCATTTACGCAAACTTTCTGAAAATTCTCATTTATGTTATTACAACTTTAAGAAAGACTGAAATTTGATAATATTTTTAAGACTAGAGTGTAATGGAATCTTAAAATTCTTTACTTTTATTCTGAATAAACAACTATAAGGTAAAACCAATGCAAGAAATATGATATCAATAAATACTAGTGATAATATATTTTCAATGTAGTATAAGCTGAAATCTTAGTGATAATATATTTTCACTGTAGTATAAGCTGAAATCTTTTCTCTGTAAACTGAATAAACTAAATCATATAATCTCAAATCTGATAAGCTATATAATACTAAAAAATCACACCAAGAATGTACACAGAATAACAATGCTCATGTATCGATTAATACCGATATACGTGACAAAGTTATTCAATTCTGTAATTCTTTAATTCCGATCATGCGCGCGAGAGCTGCCCGAAAGCTGTAATCTGGTCTTAGACTATGGAAATACATTCACAATAGTAGAGAGTTGGTAAATCACTATAATGATCATACATTGTGGAAACACATTCACACTAGTATAGAGCGGGTAAAATCACCTGATTACTTTCCGATAATTTTAAAAATAACTTTAGGTACGTTGAAACATACTAAAATAATAGGCCAATGAAATTGTTTATCTCAATTGAATTTAACTTTTAAAAGAACTAATTATAAAAGACATGTTGTTCCGAAAATCATGCTATCAATTCAACTATAAGAAATAGAGAATTTTCTGATCAACTATAAATTTAGTGAATACTTATTTCTAAAAAATAAGTTTTTCCACTCACTCAAAATAAGCTACAGGCTATAAAGGTCGATAAGTATTTTCAATCTTTTTGTCACCACCTAAAATATGATACAAAATAGCTAATTTAACTACTATCATACTAAGTAGTTCTGAATATAGTAACCGAATACTAAAACTTGATATCTCGATACATGAATAAATTCCTCAAATTTCCTTTGATCAATTGGAGCTAATTCTACTTTCTAGTACCTTCACCAATATTTACTATATCCAAACTTATCTTGATCCCAATCAAAGAAATAATCACACCTTCCAATCTAGGGAAAACTAGCAACCAACAATTCAACCAATTTAACTTTCATCTTGTTCCATAAATTCATGCTTTCATGTGAGTAATTCCATGAACATAACATTTTCAAAAACTATTTTTACTTCATTACCCAATTAAAATTCCTAGGATTTACTAGAATTGCTTACCTTGATTCAAATAGGAATTTATCAATATAACAGTTTGAGCAAGAAATTATACTCCTTCCCCTAAATCTGTAAATTACACCAACAAATTAGAACCCTAAAAATTTAATATCACCATTCCATAAAAAAATTACTTCTTTACCTCTTGAAGATATGAAGAACTTGAACTCAAGCTTCTAGTAGTTGGCATCAAACTTTTATTCATTTCCTTTCTTTCTTCTTTATTTTCTCGTTTTCTTTCTTATTTCTTTCTCTGCTTCCTCACCCTTTGAGCCTCTATTTGTACATGTAAAATGAAAAATGGGTTCAATTACTGCTAGTTAGTGGATAACTAAGTCACAATTTGCAAAGGAAGTCCCTTATCTTCCATTTAATATAAAATTTTGTCCTTTAACTTCCAAGGATAGATAATTACATCCCAACGTTAAATTTAATTCACTTCAAATTCTCAAGTATTGTCAATTGTAATATAAAATATTAACTTTTGACTAATATAAAATGGGGTGTGACAATTATCCGGGGTTGAGGGCGAATACAAGAAAATGGCTAAGGTAGTATGCAAATTATTGTGGATCAAAAATCTAATGCAATATTTACATATTAAGCAGACCATACCTATGAAGTTATATTGCAATAAGAGCATTTTTAAGAGACCTTTTAAATTTAAGACGTTCTGTAATTTAAAGAAGCAATTCTTAAAATTATGCTACAAGAGACTCTTTAAATTAACATTTTAATTTATAGAATGAGTTTGACTCATACTCTCTATAATTAAATGCGTTCAAAGTATTTTAATTTTCAATACAAAAATAATATAATAATTTGGAGGAAAATTCGTGAAAATATAATATAAGAAAAATAATAAATGTTTTTTGGAAGTAACAAAATTAAGTATTAAATATAAAGATTTTCTTAAAGTATTTAAAAATTTTTACTCTTTAAATTTATAAATACTCTCTAAAATGTTGAACATGCTCAATAAAAATAGAGTCTTTTGGAGATACATTAACAAGGCAGCATGTGATATTGTCCATTATTTAGTTCAACATTATCAAACTAAACATGGTGAGGTTGATAGGCACTTCATCAAATTGAAACTGGAACAATGCTTATTGAAGTGCCGCTTGTTTAATCCCAAGATCAACTTGCTGATGTACTAATAAATGCAGCATCAAGCAAAGCGTTTAACAAGTGTATCGATAAATCGAGCGTGCGATACATCTATGTACCAACTTGGGAGTCTTAGCAATTGCCAAAATTATCATCAAGTTGGTATTCTACTGTCAAGACATTTCATTTGTCTTTATTGTTAACTATACATAATAATATAATGATTGTAATAAGTTATTGCTTCCTAGATTAGTCTATCACAATCCAAAACTTTAGAATCTGAACCTTATGTAGTGGCTATTTATGCCTATCGGGTAGAATAGATAAAAGTATCAGAGTCTTTTCCTTATAAACCTCTTTTTGACTCTTACTTCTGTCTCACAATGTTAGTTCCCTAATTGTTTTGAGTTGAGTTAGTATTTCATTTTCCAAGAAATTCATAAAAATTTGTAATAACGATTTTCGTTTGGCGTAAACCTATTTTTTGTGCAGTGGACTTATAGGGCACGAGCACAGATCGTTGCAGACAGACTTTTCAATCGCGAAAATATTATTGGTTCAGCCCCAGATTGGTGGGATCCACTCTTAACATTCGTTTGGATCAATTCGTAATCTCAGTTTCCAAAAACGTTAATGATAGCAGATGAAGTCAACGTCTATCGCCTCAATGGTTCCTCCTATACACTTCTAGAGACAGGTAGAATGTGAAAAATTCGCCAACGTGTTTTATTTAAATTCTCTTGCATGAAGTAAGACTCTAAATCTAGATGGGATTTGAACAACGTGCATTGAACTCCAATGTATCGATGGTCTCAAAAAATTAAATTTGACAGATATCAAAATATTATTTATTACAGTTTTTAATTTGAATTATTTAACAGAAGATTTGTGCGTGTTTTAATAGTAATCCCTAACAGAAAATGTAATTGTGATTTTCTTTGACTTTATCCTTTACAATATAATGTAAATTTCCTGAAAAAAAAAAAAACTTAAAAACACAAATTATCAACAATGGAATGTATCACAATAATAACGAGCAAGATAACTTCAGAAACATAAGAGGCACTGTTTCTGTCTGAATTCTCATTTTCTCCGAGATGGAAATACCGGGATATGCTTTGTTCTTTTCTAAAGAAATTGTCTGGATCAACCTTCATCTTAATCTTTACCTATTTATTAAAAGTATCCTTGAAATATATAATGTAAATTCCTGAAAAAACACTTAAAACACAAACTAACAACAATGGAATGTGTCGCAATAATCAAATCACAAGCAAAATCAACTTCAGATAACATAAGAGGCACTATTTCTGTCTGAATTCTTATCTTCTCCGGGATGGAAATACCGGGATGCTTTGTTCATTTCTAAAGAAATTGTCTGGATCAACCTTCGTCTTAATCTTTACCAATCTATTAAAATTATCCTTGAAATACTTGATCCCATAAACTGCACCTTCCAAGTAACTGTTTCTCCCATTGTGGTTAATACCCAAATCAAGATCCCTATAATTGAGAAATGCTTCCCTTGGAGACTTGGAGACGAATGGAGTCATATAAGCATATAATTTTCTTGTCAAATTTATGTATTTTTCATCAGCCTCGACTCCATTTTCATTCCAGTTTGTTGCATATTGAAGCTTGGCTAGGTTTCCAGCTCTGTGTGGAAAAGGTTTCTCTGATGGTGGAATCTCAGCCATTCTTCCTCCATAAGGATTGAATGCAAGCGCTACTGATTCCAGTTCTATCATTCTCTTGAATATGAACTCTAAACCCTGCTTTGGAATAGGGTTTTTTAAGTAATCCGATTTTCTTTTCAGGTGGGTGAGTACTTGAGGAACCCTACTGAGAAGAACGTTAACCGGAGTTCCAGTGGGGAAGTTAGTCCAGAAAAGGACAGATTCAACCCAACTCATTTCAGTACAGTCGGATTGCTTCAATCCCAGTTCTGGAAAAATTTCATTCATGAGGGAGAGAAGTTCTACGGAATCTCCAAGGTACAAGGTCAAGAATGTCGCTCTATTGGTTTTTTCTCCAGTTCGAACACTACTGTTCACGACATCAAGTGTCATCCTGATGAAGATTTCGTCTGGCAATTTTGCTGCAATTTGTAGGTAACGGTGAACAATATTTGTTAGGTTTTCTTCGTAAGTTCTCAGGACTCGAAAAACAGTAACTGTAGAGGGGACTTGAACGAGCTTGATTTTGTATGCTAGAACAACTCCAAAGCTGGATCCACCACCTCCGGTGATTGCCCAGAACAAATCCTCTCCCATTGATGCACGATCAAGAATCCTGCCATTAACGTCAATTATTTGTGCATCAATAATGTTGTCAACGGAGAGGCCGTATTTTCGCATCATGTTACCGTATCCTCCGCCGCTGAAATGGCCGCCAACCCCGACTGTAGGGCAAACTCCGGCGGGGAACCCATGAACATTACTTTTCTCTGCAATTCTGTAGTAAACTTCACCAAGAATCGCTCCAACTTGAACCCATGCAGTCTCATTTTCAATACTGACATTGATTGATCGAAAGTTGAACATATCAACGATGAAAAATGGAACATCTGAAACGTACGAGACCCCTTCATAGTCATGGCCTCCACTGCGGATTTTCATTTGCAGGCCATGAATTTTAGAGCAAACAATGGCCGCTTGAATGTGAGAGACATGCAATGCAGTCAGAATCAGTTGGGGCTTACGCGTCGAAGATTCATTGAAACGCAAGTTTCTTATGTAAGATTGTAAAACAGAAGAGTATGAAGAATGTCCAGGCGTGAATAAAACTGCAGAAATTGGATTAGAGGGTTCGGAATGGCTCTCAAGGCATTGAAGAAGAGATGAATTATTTGCAGTGGCCCATGAAACAGAAAGAAGAACGGTTAAAGAGAATGAAATTATAGCAAATCTTGAACTTTCCATTTTTGATCTAAAGTACGTTATTTGGTGAATAGAAATGTTAAAAAAGGTGGAATATTTATAGGGTATAGAATGTGGGCAGCCATCTTAATTTTTGATTTTATAATGCAAATGTTCTACGATTTGACCATGGAAAATTCAAACCGTAGAAGGGAGAATCGTGAATTAATTAGCGTTTGACAAAATAATTAATTTATAGTTTTTCAATGATTATAGTGAAAGCTTCCTTTATCTAGATAAAGTACGAATGATGATAACTTCACACACGTGGAATCATACATTTTGTCAAAGGAAATCCATCCAATTTTATGATTGCACGCTATCTAAATAATTTGGTAATATTTAGGTGATTACTTTTATAATAGTTTGACAATATTGTTATTATAATTATTTGCAATCTTGTTCTTGTTTCCTTCAATAATTACGTTATTTTATATTCACTTTATAAAAAAAAACATTTGTAGCATGACCACTATATTAATTTGTAGGTTTAACTCAATATGAGTTCGAGTAAAACTTATCCAAAAGTTAAGGCACTTTAAGGCCTAATATGCACATGCATTAAGAGAGAGAAAAAAGTGTGCATAACTCCATGCACGCAGTCGAGCATTGTGCATAATAGCTCTATGTAGAGAGTAGCACGCGCTACGAGGTGCAATTAAACTAGCGGTGTGCAGAAGAGAGACCCAAAAAAAATGATAGAGGATCTAGAAAAATCGGTACTCCTGTGTGTGTAGCATATGTTGAGTTCCAATTTTGTGTACACAAAAGTTTTAAGAGAATGCGTGAAGTTTAGTAATTGATGTTTTGATTCAATTCCTCTTCCCTTATGGTCATCGATGGTTCATCGAATCATGTTTAATTAGTATTTTTTCTTCTTTTTTTTTTTTGTCCAAGTTCTCTGCATCATTTACTTCGTCCATCCTCGTCAACCTTGACGAATGTTAATATTTGGGGTTCCATCTTAAAATGTCAACCTTATTAAGAGGAGTAATTCAAACTCTTATAAATTAGTCCATGTTTTCATCTTTATTCGATATAGGATTTTATCTCTTAATATGCCTTCACAAAATGATGACTCATTTAAGCAGACCAATCTTGAAATTAGTGTGCTCAATTTTTTTGAGTTTTAATCGGATCGAATTGCTTGTTGAAATTTAATGGGCTCTGAAATCATGTTAAAATTTGAGATTCCATCTTAAAAGTCAAATTTATTAAGAGGAGCAGCTCAAACTCCTATAAATTGGTCTATGTTTTCATTTTTATTCCATGTGAGATTTTATTATTTAACAACGAAGGCCCAACATGACTCTCGAGCCCAACAATTTTCTCAATTTTCTTTAAATAACTTCTAGAAATTTTGTTTCTAGGAGCTAACTCATAGCCCTAACTCGGGTAAAGGTCATCTACTAGCACCACGTGTATTTTCCACAAGACGCATATTACTCTAGTCTTGTATATCTCTTCACCAACATGTTGCATTCTCTTACTCCTCGCCTCAGAAGGCTCAGAAAAATCATATCACGTAGGTTGAAAGTCAAACATTGGCTAATGATGACAGAGGACGAAGAAGTCCTTGGACCAAAACTGAATTCCAGGTTCTTCAGCCGTTGTTCTTTCTCGTCACCAGAAGCTCATATTCTTCAATCATAGTCCTTGCTGACATTGCTTAAAGAAGCAAAAGAATTTTCTCACTCAGAGAATCGCCTCAAAAGTTTGATCCGAGATTCTTAATCCTAGCCTCTTCTTCAGCCGAAGTCCTTGTCCTAGAAGGTCGATCCGAGGTTGATATGGCTGACGTTGTTGCCTTTTAAATGATTTGAAGATCTTCGTAAAGTGATTGATGTGATGTTTGCAGCAGAGATGTCAGAATGTCAGTCTGTAGTATAGGGCGGCTGACTCTTAATTAATGTATTAAAATGTATGAATAGACGTTGATGTGAAGTTGTAATTTCAGAGATGAAGCCACGTAGCTTCAATCCTACGGTTGCTACGTCGACCAGTATAGTATAAATAACCCTTCTTTACGGTTAAGAAGGGGACGAAAAAAGAGACATACATGAACAAAAAAAAAACATTGGAAATTAATATTTCATCCACATATTCTTGTTTGTGATTACATTATTTCGTTTAGTTTCAACCTGGCAATCATTGATAGTGTGATTGCCTTTCATTCTACTTGCCGGAGCTTGAACGTTACTCGTATCCCGTCGAAAAGTGCTTCCCACGTCCATTTCAAATCAACAACCACTATTATTCAGGTAGAAACGCATCGGAACAGTACTTGATGTGGTAAGAGTAGGCCCAGCATCTATTGATTCATTGCGTCGTCTGTGGGAAACTAGACATTCAACCACGATAAGGTGTGGGAAAAAAGGCTAGACTACATTTAAAAGGCCTAGATTGAAACAAGTTTGCTGAAAAGGAACTGAGAAAAGTCAAGGACCCTTGAAAAAAGGGAAGATTTCGTATTAAGAAATAGAAAAAATGAGTTCAACCGATGAAAATGCCCCAAGAAGGACGAGGGAACACCCTGGAGAAGGGGAACCCTCACGAGCTGCCCCAACTTCTTGTCTGCGACCTCCAACATGCAGACGGAGAGGGTCCAAAGGAGGGGGAAGGGTAGCCGCTCGACTTACAAGGGATACGGCTACCATGGCTGCCAACATGAGNAGGCCTAGATTGAAACAAGTTTGCTGAAAAGGAACTGAGAAAAGTCAAGGACCCTTGAAAAAAGGGAAGATTTCGTATTAAGAAATAGAAAAAATGAGTTCAACCGATGAAAATGCCCCAAGAAGGACGAGGGAACACCCTGGAGAAGGGGAACCCTCACGAGCTGCCCCAACTTCTTGTCTGCGACCTCCAACATGCAGACGGAGAGGGTCCAAAGGAGGGGGAAGGGTAGCCGCTCGACTTACAAGGGATATGGCTACCATGGCTGCCAACATGAGGAACATTACTCAGCAAAATACAGTCATGCAAGAAAAACTTATGAGCATGCAAGGACGAGGAGGGTATCAGGCCCCTCCATCCACGGTCCCAGGAAATATCTTTCCTGAAGCACAAGGATATTATCATGAGGAAGACATCCAAAGTCAATTGGCTGGGCATCAATACATTGAGATAGAGGCTGCACAACAAAGGAAAGTCGAGATAGAAACATCGGTGAACTACATCCCCGGAAAGGCCATAGGAAGCTCCATTCAACTTCCCATCAAATTACGAACCTGAAAATAGACCTCAGAGGTCTGAAAGCATTTTTCACAAGATCAGCCCAGGGGCGCCTCGAAATAGGCAGAATCACTCATCCAAAACACCTAGAAATAGGCAGGCTCATCCTCAGTCTCCAGTGCCTAGATATAGGCAATGGGAGCCTCATCCCTGTGAAGACAGACAATGTATCATGAAGAGCCTCCGGTCCAACCCCCTAGGAATAGGTGGGAGAGGAGAAACCAGGCTAGGAACGAAGCAGGAGCTTCCCAACTACCGCCTCAAATCTACCAAAGGGAGGATGAAGATTCCGATGGGCCTCAGAGGTCCTGCGACCTTGATGATGATGATGAACACTTCCCTTTCTTAGAGGCTATATGAAGTGCCCCCATGTTGAATCACTTCACACTCTCAAAAATCCCAAAGTATGACGGGAGAGGCGATCTCGTAAAACAGATGAACAACTATAAAACACATATGAATTTGAAAGGGGCCACCCCATCAATGAAATGCAGAGCTTTTCACTTAACACTAAGCGGGGGTGTAGAAGTATGGCATACTAAGCTGCCAAAGGGGAGTATCCGAAGTTGGCTAGACATGGAGAAGACATTCCTAAAATTCTTTGCAACTAGCAAAGAAGGAGAAAGACCTATCCACGACTTCAGGATATGCGGCAGCAATGGGGCGAGATGCTGAAAAATTTCTTGCCCTGCTTTACGGATGATATGACTTATTGCGTGCAAGTTACGGATAAAGAAGCACTGACTGCCCTAAGAGGAGGATTAGATATGAACTCCCTCTTTGGAGAGACATACAGAACAAAGACCCTACCACATATAATACCCTACTAGAAATGATAAGACGAGAGATCCTCAATGAAGTACTGAAGGATCATAGGAATCAGACAAGTTAGGGCATTCCATCCCCTAAATGTAAAGAAGAAAAGTTTCGACCGTATCTCATGGATCATTAGATCCCGCTAAACCATAGACAGGAGCTTGCTGATCATCAGACCCTGCTAAACCATGGAAAGGAGCTTGCCGCAGCAACAATCAACTCAATGCCGACCTTAGCCTATGATGAAGTAAACTCTGGTGCTGAAATGTATTGATGTTAGCATTATCCGAAGCTACCTCAAAGCAGGCAAAATAAAGGACGAGTTTCTGAACCTAGAAATAGGGATGAAGCATCCAATTACTGCTCCATTATCAATCTCATGTACATCGCACAAAGAACTACTGGGACATCGCAAGGAACTCCCAGAACCAAAACCAAGTAAGGGGAAGACATCCTCCGAGAAGTACCCCATACAGGCTGAACTAGAGCCTAGGAAGAATGAACAACATCGACATAATAGGAGCGATTCCATGAAAGGTGGAGAAAGTGGCGCAGAAAGGTCAAATGAGGTTAAAGACAAAAACGAAATCTTCACCAAATAAACAGGAGCCCATTAGAGAGATTGATTCAATTATTGGGGGCCCGCATGTTGGGAGAACTTCCAGAAATTCTCAAAGGAACTATGCAAGGGAGGCGAATGATCCCCCCATGGAAAGTTACATA
>CAIGRK010325061.1:0-14191 GCA_903798315.1 Fraxinus greggii | reverse complement strand
CTCGACCCCCGCGAGCTGACCGTCAAATAGCTTCTCAATCTTATTTTTGCCCTACTTGCAAAAATTAATGCGTTAGACTTACAATTTCATGCATCTCTCTAATTTTCTATTTTTGACATTATTGTTAGTGGATAAAAACGTATTTTTTAATAGTAAAATATATAATTATATGGACGCTAAACTTGTTTGGGAAAATAGATTAGTTACACAACGAACAATATTATCAACAAGGATACAGAAATGAAACATTAAACAGCGGGGTAACTTAGGTAACAAGGAAAGGCTGAAAATGGAATTGGAAAAATAGCTTCAACAATGAAAAGTGAATAGTGAATTTTTTAAATGAGCAGGAATAAGTAGGGGGAAAAAAGAATATTAAGGATATAAATAGTAGGTTAACTGGGAGAGCTGGGGAAGGGTGCAAAGTCAACAATTGTGGACGTAGTAGAAAGAAGTCCAAATCACCCCTAAACCTAATATGAATAGTAGAGGATGGGTAGAGATGAATTGGGATTAAAAAAGTTTCAGAAATGAATAGTGATAGGCGGATTCACTCTTTTAAGATAGTAGAGATGATATGTTACAAAGTTTTAACACGTCACAAAATGCAAATACTAATTTTTTTTTAAAAAAAAATCATAAATGTAGAGAGAGAGTGTGTGTGTGAAAGAAGGGAAACATAATTATTAAATAATATATATTAAAGAGAGAAAATGTGTGAGGTAAGAGAGAGATAGAGAGAGAGAGAGAGAGAGTTTGAGGTGTAAGAGATATTTGCATGGGTTATGAGATATTATTGTGAGAGAGAAAATGAGAGGAGAGAGAAATGGGATATGAGAGAATCTGTCATTTTGGCATCGTTTGGATCACATTATTATAAAATGAGAATGAAAAATATAACTATTATTGAACTCTATACAAGAAATAAAAATTTAAAATTGATGGCTTGATGTGATGGATAATGATCATATTTTTCATTTTTATAGAAGAAAAATGAGAAACAAACAGAGACTTATTATATCAGTGATATGTATGTTATGTGATAATGTTTATCAAGTTATCCTAATTTAAATTATAAATTTTCTTAATTTTAGTTAGAATATTATATATTATATTATTATTTAACACCTGAGTTTGTTAAATGTGAAATTNAAATTTAAAATTGATGGCTTGATGTGATGGATAATGATCATATTTTTCATTTTTATAGAAGAAAAATGAGAAACAAACAGAGACTTATTATATCAGTGATATGTATGTTATGTGATAATGTTTATCAAGTTATCCTAATTTAAATTATAAATTTTCTTAATTTTAGTTAGAATATTATATATTATATTATTATTTAACACCTGAGTTTGTTAAATGTGAAATTGTATAAGTATTTATATATTTTTCCCTAAATGTAAAATTACTTGATCATGTCTTTTCGCTGGCATGATAACACCTCCTTTAAAGGATGGTTGTGAAACCAAAGTGCTACGAATTTATTATCAATTAGGCAATTTTTACTCGTTGTCAAGAGTATAAGCAATTTGGTTCAATTGAAATTTTATTATTTCAGACTATCCTAATCTCTTTTCCACATCTTCTTAGATGGAAAGTCCCAAAAATTTAAGAAGTTTGATATGTTTTTAACGGGGTAAGAGTGAAAAAAAGGAAGTCATGTTAGATATTTATCTATTATTATTACTTAATTCTACTTAAGCTCGACGTATCAAATATATCCTTATGACTTGTTCTTTGATCAAAAAATAACTCAAAAACTAGATCATAGAGGTTTTACCTGATTACCCCATTAAAACCCATTGCAAAGACACTAGCAATGCTTAATGGGCATTTTCAGTACGAAGAATTGGAACAATATTAAAGAATAGAAAGAAGCTAAAATCTTGTTTTGGATCCTCCATTACTAAATGTCGTGCAATATTATATCCAATGTATCCTACATTGAGAGTTGCAAAAGACAGATCTTTTGCTTATCATTCATTTTAAGTACAAATAAACAAACTAACTAAACTCAAATTTCTGCAGTATAAATGATTTTGCTCAGGCCAATACAACTAGTGATTGAGAAGCCATGGAAAATAATAGTGGAAAAGACTGGAATACAATTAAAAAAGAGTCTCAATCACCTTAGGAAGTATATCCTTATTTCATTCTCTTGTTCCAGCGCCACACTTGATTTCTACAAAGGAAAAACTGAGAAAAGATTACATGTCAAGTGCCCCAGAAGCTCCCCACATATTTTGATCATCAGACTGTGGATCCCCCAAAATGGTTTCAATGTTTGATCTCAAGGGTTGATCCTTTGGGAAGTTCCAGAATGAATCAGAATTTTCGAAGAATACATAAAATATAAGGAGTGATGCCAAAAACAGTCCCAGTAGCAGTACATATAATTGCCACTCTGCAAACAAGAACAAGGAAAGAAAAACGAAAATCAGACCGAGTTTCAGAATCTTATGGGGTGGGGTAGTGGCAGGGGTTAGAGAGAGACCTTTCCAATCAGCGGGAACACTTAGTTTAGTCACCATTGCTCCCCATTCAGTAGAACTGGTAAGAATTACCCTGCAAAAACCAAAGGGTGAAAGGGAGCATGTTCAGCAACGCAGGCTTTACTTTCAAACAAGTAGAATACTTATGCATCATTTGACCATTATATAAATTTCTAAATCAATATATACAATGCCATTAAATTCTTTACAAACATATCAAGTCATGCTATTTTCACTCCACTCCTTCCTCTTCTGACGTCTTCAATTAGGATCACATTGCTTTTGCATGTAGCTTCATTTGATATACACAAGACATTCTTCAATGAATTTATGCCTACCTGAATGAGTCTTCCTTTCAAAGATTTCATAGTTATTTGGAGAACAAATTCAAATTATACAAGGATGTAAATTTCATTACAAATTTTTTTGTTATCAACCAAAATTATTATTTGCTCAGATTTGCCAGTGATCTCCGTTTGTATTCAACATTATCAGCGATATGACCATATTATTCGTACGGGATCAATCTAATATAAAAATCAACTAGATTTAATTCACGCCAATGATGTAAGCTCCAGTAGAAGTTTGACTAGAGACAGCATCAACATAATCACTACGAGTTTTTCTTCTGGTGAGTAAGCACTAGGCAGCGTTCACGAGTTAAACACGTTAGTTTGCCCACATATCATGCTCAATGCTGTATAGTATTCTGCATTCAAAAATTTCACAATTTTTGTCCCTCAGTTGAAAAATGCACACCACCCCCTCTAGTTCAGATTCCCTGCAACAGGTATGGAACAAGCCAATAATTCCCTACTTTCACATGAACAGAACTTCAAGTGTGAATCATGATGTAAACTTAAGCCCGACACCTCTCTTGACATCTTTTGAGGTATTGCTGGTGATACCAAATTAGGAAGCCAAGATAATAAGATGTTTCCAAAGAAATCAGTGATTCGCAGATAATATATGAATGTAGCTTCAAGTATTCCATTTAGAATCGTACCTTTCACTGGGGCAAAACTCCAAAGATGCAATATTAAAACCCAAGTGAAGCCTCCTGCTCCAGTGGCGAACCTCCATTCTTTTCACTTCTACTACACATAAATCCCCATCCTTGCTCCCCCTGCATTAGAAGAGAGTCAAAAACCATTTGCAAGAGTCACCCACTAAAAGCAAACTATTGACCACTGGAAGCAAAAATAGGAAAAAAACAAATTAATAGGAGTCCAAAATTCATCAGATCATTTAATTAATGGATGGTCATACTCAGTCCATAGAGCTGCTGACATAGATATTTCTTGACACTTTTGGATTGCCATTAGAGGTGCACTGTGCATGAAATTATACTTTGATACAAGATTAAAACTGTATGCTTGCGGTATTGGCCTTAACGCTGTATTTTGTTCCTAAAGTTATAGTAACAGTTTGTGGATATTTTAATTGTTAAAAACGATGGAGATGCAAAGTCATTGATCATCTATCGTTCCTACTGGAGGTGCAAAGACATTGGTCACAGAGGCCAGGGGCGGTCCGGCATGTCTTTGGCCCCATCCAAGCACGAACCGGGCTCAGGTGTCCATGTTGGTAGGCACGTACAGGCCTTGTTAAGAAGGTGAAAAAATAAATGTATTTGAAATCTATAAGCAGAAAAAACCCAATTAGAATAAGTGGTGTTGAGTTTTTATAAAATGAAATCCTAAGCAAATTACTTTCTAGTTTAAACATTGAAGTTGAAGACGAAAAAAAATTGTCAAATGAAATATACATTATTATCTTCTTGAATACAGTAATACAGATGTTCCTCTTCTACAATAATTTCAAAAGATAAAACTTAATTAAGGTGAAAACTTTCAAATGATATGGATTTCACAATAATATCCCCAGCTTCAAACATGAAAACTTTTATTTCTCTTCTTACCAAAAGAAATTCCTCAAGTAGAAGGAGATCATTTAATGCCAAATTGCAATTTTCACATCAATCATCTCTCTGAGGACTATATATTAATATATTATGCTTAATATTGATGAAAATTTACTAGCTACCTTTCCAAATATTTAAAGGTCGTCGCATTATAATTTGTTGAAGATAATATTTACACTCAATCTAACAGCTCAAACTTTTAGATCAAGTAGTTCGACATGATATCAAAGCTAAATTCATGTCTCACCACCACCATTTTAAATAATTTGTGCAGGTGTTAAGTTTTGATGGAAATAAATAATAAATTTGACCTACACATGAGAGGAAATGTTCAAGATAATACTTAAATGTTATACATTTGGCCTGATGTAACAACTTAAATTTTTAGATTAAGGGGTATGACAATTGTTGGAGAGCAACAATGCCACTCTTGAACCCATGGGTTAGGTCACTTAAATGATGATGATTGAATGCCATAAAAGGTATAGTCTATCCTCACCCAATTGATTTTCAGATAAAATGGTTGAAATGTGATTATAATAAGTGGAATCAGAGCTAGAGTTATGAGTTCAAGAGAAAGGAGTGTCACATCGGAGAAGGGATTGTTATAGGGCAACAATTCCACTGTTAAGACTATGGGTTGGGTAACTCGAACGATGGTGATCGAATTGCATAAAAATTTTAGCCTGTCCTCACTAGACACCAATTAATTTTTAGATGAGAATGTTGAAACCCAATCCTCACAAGAAGGCTTCAAGCCACACACTTGGTACCTTAAACAAAACAACATCAACTAAGAAAAAGGATTATTAATGGAATACTCTTGATGAAATCTGATTTTCTTCCCTGCAAAGCTAAGTGTGTTTCCTGTCATAAACATCTAGACATGTACCACAATAGTACCCATCAAGTAGTATATTTGACACTAAGCTGTTCATTAATCTTTAAGTGCACACAATAGTCCAAGCTAGTTAAAAATACCCATGATGCATGGGCGTGTGTCCGACAAGCAATTTTTCAAATACGGTAGGACAAACACGTTGGGGGACTGTTCGTCATAATAACATATTTTTAATTAGTTTTAATTTTTACATCTTTTATAGTGTAAATCATTTCTTGGTTTTTTTATATTTCAATCTTTAGAATTGCATCGGTCTTCTAGCGATTTGAGTTAAATTGCTGATTAAGTAAAGGGACATGTAGAGATGTATAAGGTGTTTCTTGAATTTTCAAATTTAAATTATGTTAGTAAGGGCTAAATCATAATTTTAATTTTGAACTTCTGAGAAAGAAAGCTGTCACTTTGTAGAAATGTTTAGAACTCAATTTTGGGCCCAAAATTGACCCACATTTCTTTTAACCAAAATGACCTTTTAAAAGGTAAACTCATTTTTAGTTGCTTAGCAAGAAAATCATAGTAGGTTTTCACTTTCACCTTGCGTCGTCAAACAGTGAGACATTAAGATGGCGTTTCACCATCGGTCACTCCACCAGCGGCACGGCCTCTTCCAACATTTCTCCTTCCCTCATCCACCCACCGACGTGCAACCCCATTGAGGAAGACGCCCCCGTGTTACTTTGACATTTAATTTCTTTTAGTTTTAAATTATGTTTGCCATGTAGCACATGGCCACTGAACGTCAGCGAAGTGTCCAACTCTATAAAACCCTCTAACAAGGACACACCCCCTGATGTATCCGATACGTGTCCGATACACATAGGACACAGACTCGCTGGCACTTGAAGCATGTCAGTGTGTCACAGAACAATACATATAAGACATATACTAATTGTAAGTAAGCCTACAGTCAAAAGTCTAGAATCAGTGGTGTTCAAGTTCTCTCTATCTCATGCAAATTTAGTTATTTCTATTTTCAGATTAATGCACTTTCACAAAGAAACTTCACGAACTATTTGCTTTCAGAACAAAATAATTCTTACAAAAAGGAAATTTCAGGAGGCTATGCACTTACTGAGCAAGATACTTTCCATCACGACTCATCGACATGATTGAAGCTGGCTTTTTAAGCAGCCTCTTGTGCCCAATTTTTTTCCATGAGCTTATCTCCCAAACACCAGTAAGAGATTTATTTCCTGAATGATAAACATAATCATATTTCAAGTTCAACAGTACAAGCTTTTAAATATATATAATTACAAAGTTGACTATATCTTACAAAAGTCGTGTGCATTTAAAATACCTTCTTGAACAGTGCAAAATAAGAATGGCTTCGTCCCATCTTTGGAGAATCGACAAAGTTCGATTTTGTCATCCTGCAACAGAAAGTTGTGAGATCGACACCCTAAAATGAGGGGGAAATGACATGCTGAACTCTACAAAAGAATATACATACTGATTTTCGAGTCAAAGTAGTTATTGGAGCACCATCGTTCGTATTCCATATTCTTGCTGCACCATCAGTTGATGTTGTGGCTAAAAACTCTGAATCCAAGCTGAATGGAAAGAAAAATCAGGAGCATAACCTTGAAAGTCCATGTCCAAAGTTCTTGAATGGATCGACATCATCCAACAATTTCAAGTGATGAAAGGAAGTTAAAAACAGGAAAAATGTTTAGTTTCTTTTCATCTGCATTCGGTATTTTATGTGTGAACGTTCCAATCTAGCGCGAAAATTCAACAAAATAATAAAAGGCTGAGCTCTTTCTTTCTTTGATTTCTGAGTGCAATTTTTGACAAAAAGTGCAGGTAATTTTTTCCCACTGGCACTTGATAAAATGAGTGAATGTGTTCATATAGAAAATAACTTCATGAACTTGCTTAAAAACCTTATGGCTTTTGATAAAATAGCTTAGATCATTCTACCTGAAGTCCATGTCTTGGAATGACTTGTGAGCTCTTGGTTCATCTAATATGACCTTCATGCTTGGCCACTCAAATATTCTGAGATACCCATCCTTCAAGTTGAAAGAACATAATCAGAATACGTGTCTTTTTCCAAATTATCATATGTTCACTAACTCATGGAACGGATAATATTCAATAACTTACAACTCCACCAGTAGCAAATCTAGTTCCATCGACACTAAAGGCTAAGCATTTTTGCGGACCAACACCTTGTAGAGGAGCTAGATCCTTTTTAGTTAATTTTATATAGTCTTCCCAGCCATAAACCTCAAATAATCTACATAAAGTGAAACATGACACTGTGAGTCTACAATGTCAGGAAAATGAAACGTCACGAAGTTGGGAAACACTGTCAGTTAGCTATATTCTTGGCCTCCCAAGCATTGAAAAGTCACCCTTAACTATTTACAGGAAGAAAATAATGAATGATCTGAGAAGTTTTAAGCTATCAAAGAGTAAAACATCTTTAACAGTACTTGGACCGTCAAACCAGCACCCCCACCCAGATTTTCAAAGATGGCAGAATTCACTAAAGAGATAATATATAGGAAAAAAAAATTACCAGTAACCTAGTAGAAAGGGGAAGGTGAGACTTGCAATTTTATGTATGTATGTACGTACTTATGCATGTATGTATTTATTTATGTATGACATTTCATCTCCCTATATATTTTACCCTGGAGAAGGTAAACAAGGAAAACAATAAGCATAAGAATTTGTTTGGGGCTATAATTCTATATCAAGAATGATCATTTCATTTTTAAAACTTTTCGATATCAAGTTCCATTTCCAAACATGTTAAAACATCTCATGCTATTCCCATATCTGAAAAATATCAATTGCAAGCTTTCATAATTCCAGACATCTGCTAAGGGATTTAGACATAATTTTCAAAGCGGTGAGAAACTCAACTGTTAATCCAGATGATGAGGCCATAGAAGTCAGTAATAGGCTCAATAACCAGGGATGCCACATTAACCCTCTGCCACAAAACCACCTACCCACTCATGCCCCAAAAAAAAATCATAAAGTAAAGGTTTAACATTAAACGTGATTGTCAAACGACATACCTACTCTCATCACCAAATGAACAGAGAAATAACCTAGAAAGAGTAACTAGAATAGGAATAAAAATGAAAATAATAGATTGAGAAGAGAAAGAGCGCCTTTTTTCCCACTTAAATAAGTATTTCAGTTCAGTTCAAGCTTCTAAATAAGTGGAAATTTTCCGAAATTGCCGTAGTTAAGGAATCGCATTTTTAAATTAAAAAATGACCATCATATATATTCATATATTATTCTACACAAATATAAATTCTGAAGTCCATCGGAACAAACAAACTTCAATTTTTCATAACATAATAAAACATCAACAGTCCAGAGCTGTAAAAAGGCAAATCTCATTTGTATAACACAGGATAAAAAAGTAAAACTTCTTCAGAGGCCCTGACCATATTGAACTCTTTCTTCTGGCATTAATTACAATTTAGCCTACTCGATCGGTCTAATTAGTATTTCAACACATGCAGTACTTATAAACCATTACTTTCTTAAGCTCTCAGAAGTCAAAACTACTTGCAAAGACAGCCATTTTTTCGTCATGAGCTAGTTGCATAAAAAGTCGAGTAAAACAAAATACTTACTTGCAGCCACCAGTGCTAGTGGAACAAACCACATCGTCTCCACTTGGATGCACCGCAATGGTCACTGGATTAACCCCTTCTTCAAATTCAAACTTGACCTACATATATATACATCAAAGCAAGAAGTTCTTATTATACTAACCTAAATTACTTTCTACGGAGTAAATCTTCTAATATCCAAAAGAATTACAATTAAAAAAAAATCTCGAAAACTATCAAATTAGAAAATTCAGTTTATGCCAAAACGGTTATTTCCAACATCAAATACTAAAAATTAGCACTAATATAAATAAATTGATCGAATAGACAATAAACCTTGGGAGAGGAGGAGAGAGAAGTGGTCTTGGGGTCGAAGGAGAGGATCTCGAGTGAAGACGGACTCGATTTTCCGAGCACCACCAAATGCGCGTTCTCCGGTCGTCTGATCCACGTCGCACACGTCACTGTCCCTTTTCCAGACGAATCTCCACCGTCCATTCTCTCGCAAAATCCGCAATATCAATGAAAAAGGTTGTTCGTCTATAGGGATTGAATTGTTAAACCGTGTTCGTGTTGAATTTGTCAATGATTTTTCATGGATAAGAAACGGGAAAGGGGATTTTATACATGGGGGCTGAGGCATAATGGAACTTGAGGTGGTGGGCCCAATAAAATGGGAGTTAGCAATCCCCTGCATCGAATTATGCAATGCCAGTGGAATTGTACTTTCGACAAATTTGATAGGGAAAATTGAAAGATTGGTCCACAAGTTATTGCACTATTGATAAGATGGTCGTCACCTTTAAAAAAGAATAAATTAGTCTCAATTTTTCATTCACAATCAGCCCCCAACGAAATGAACTTATAAGTAAAATTATGCAAGTTTGTATAAGTTGTCTTATGAGATATTAAGCACATTTAATTTTGGCATTCTATTTATGAGCAAAATTAACATTGCAAATTACCAAAGTGTATTTAAAGCTTATTTGAGCTTCATTTTTATTGAAGAATGCATTTTAGAATAATAGATTGATGGAGAACGTGTAGTTAAAATATAAGGAAAATTTTGAGCTGCGTGTAATATTATTTTATTGAAAAATGCGTGGTTTAAAAGAATAGAAAGAAAAATAATGAAAATCAAACAAATTTTTAATGATTTTCCAGTATAAAAGGTGGAGTATTTTGTAATTTAAAAAAATTGTAAGAGTAATATGATACTTTAATTGGTCAACTAAAATAACAAGTCCGATAAGTATGAGCTATGATGCTTTTATTTCCCATCTTTTGGTTAAAAAATAAGTTTGTCCTTCCATTTTTTCAACCAACATCTTTGGGGTCTTTTGTGGTCTATAAGTAAGCATATTTGACTACCTTTTTTTTTTTTTGAAGAATAAGCACGTCCAACGTTAAATATTTGAAGTGGAGTATATTTGAATAAATATTACGTGATAATTTAAAGAAGATTTGAACAGTGTCTCTTATTGGAGGGAGATTGACTATTCAATAATAATAAAGTTGGGAGTCAACTTGCTCTTTTTAAAGTTTGAGAACCAACTTACTATCGAAACTATAAATCGTAAACCAATTTTACAATTATCACAATTCGGTAACATATATATCAAATTAATTTATTTAATTTTTTAATTCCGTTCTGTTTTAAGTACCCGCTAAATTCTCGTGTGATATTGATTTTTTAAGATTAAATTTCTTGAAGAATGTGGGATATAAAAGTCGAAAAAATATGAGAAAATGTGAAAAAAAAATGATAAATGAAGTTAATTTGAATAAATATAAGCATATGTTTGAACTCCATTAAAATGAGATTTTAGAGAGAAATGTATGACATAGTAATTTTTTTTGAAAGTGTGTGGTTAAAAATAAAAAAAAAATTGTAAGTATAATACTATTCTACGAGAAAATGTGTAATTGACAATAAATTTAAAAAAAACATATTCTGAGAAAATGGAGCCCAAAGAAGAGGTAAAGAAGAAATAATTTCTGAAATGTACAACAATAGTGCATACATATTATTGTAAGCAATATGAAAACAATAATACTAAATCAGATTTTTGATAAATTTTTATGAAAACAATAATACTAAATCAGATTTTTGATAAATTTTGATAAAAATTTATCAAATGTATAGTTGAAAAATTGTGAATCTCATAAAATATGTATTTAAAATTAATTGTTTACTTTGACTTTGACTTGAAATTTTAATCCAAACCAAATAGGGGCTAAATATTCATTCTTTGGTTGACATTGTTTTTGACATTGTGGGTGTGTTGGATGGATATTATTGATGAAAGAATGTATTTTAATGGTGTGTTTTAATGGCTGAAAAATCTATTCTGGGATAGTAGATTGATGGAGAATGTATGGTTGAAAAAAAATAAAAAGTTATAGATGTGATGGAAAATATTATTTTATTGAAAAATGTGTGGTTGAAAATGAGTAGAAGAATGAGAATGATAATTTTAATGTTTACCAAACATGGGCTAAATAGTAATATGATGTGAAATACGCGGTTAAAAAATAAGGAAAAGTTATTGATGTGATAAAGATATTATTTTATTAAAAATATTTAGTTAAAAATGAGTTTTAAAAAAAAAAATGTGTACCAAATGGGGGCGGTATTTGTTTTTTGAAAATTATGGGAGGAAAAAATGTTTTTACTTTTAAATTATTCAATGATATAAGGTATTCAATGATACAAGGTAAAGAAAGGTGTAAAAATGGTTGTCCGGAGAAAACAGTAGTGGAACCAAACCGGGTAAGCTGTGTGGTCAACGGTTTCTTATTGGTTTTAACAAAAATGATGAAGAATATGCTCTTTCAATTCCACAAGGAAGCAACGAAGAAGAAATTATGAAAAAGATTGTACGGAGAAAACAACTATGGAACCAAACCGGGTAAGCTGTATGGTCAACGGTTTCTTATTGGTTTTAACAAAAATGAAGAATATGCTCTTACAATTCCTCAAGGAAGCAACGAAGAAGAAATTTTGAAAATTCACTTATATATTATAATCTGGATAAAAATGTCGTTTTCTTTTAGTATTTTTAGAAAGGTCTCTCAATTCATGTTAATGGTAAGATAAAAAATTTTAAAAATTTCCATGAAAGTCAATAAAATGTCTCGATCAAAAGTTTACATCATATTCTCGGTTGGTAAGTAGCAACATGCAATTGACGGTGGTTAACACCTCTCCAATTTCTTATCTATCGTCCAGAAAATTCTCAATACATTTGAAAGAATTTGTTGTGTGGTTGTGTTTGAACTAGTCAAAGGAGTCTAGTGGAAATATGAGAAGATTCCCTTCTTCATTACTTGATAAAAGTAGTGATTCATGAAATGTACGGTGAAAAATGAGTTTCAGAAAAAAATTAATTGAAGCAAACACGAGTTAAATGTGAAAATTACAATTTTTCCTCCTCTAGTGCTGGATCAAACCTTCAAAAATATCGGGACAAACTAGACGTTGAAGCTGGATATTGTTGTTATATGGTTTTACTCGTCGAATAAATTTATTAGTGCTCGTGATATTTTGAATAAATTTATTTTTTGATTTTTTTTGTAATTAACTTGAGTTTGCTTTTGTTCATGAATTCATTTGATATTATAAATTAAATACTTACGTTTTTAAGCACAAAAAGATTAAATTTAAAATTTGATTCATATTTTATTGACCACGATCGATAAATAAGGCTGAACAGTTTATTTTAATAAGATTGGCTTAAATTTATAACAGTTCATATTTGACTTTGGTAATAAGATTAAGCGTACATTTTGAGATGTATATGATTGGACAATATGAAATTTAATTTATAGAATTGATCACGTTAATTTAATTTCAATTGACTACTGTACGTGGAACATTCATACTAAGCTGGTAATAGATTACAATTACTAACTTGAGGTTCTTTGATATAATAATGGTGAGATCAAGTTATTAGTCAATATCTCGATATGTTGGGAATTAAATTGAAATAATGGGAACATGTATATTTGTGATATGGAATGTGTAACCTATTTAATAGATACAATCATTACCTCAAGGGATTTTGTAATTATTTTTTAAATCTAGACACGGTAATTCGACATTAATTATTGAATTAATATTGTGATGTGATCACACGTAACTGATATATATAAAATAAGATTTTGATTTATGTAAATTTTGAAAAAGGAATTTCAGTCAAGTCTACAAGGATAATATGAAAACGATAAGTCGGATAATATAATTATTGTTTATATAGCTTCAGAAATTTTAATTAAATTGAAATACAAGTTCGTTCTTTTATTAGAATATAACGGATTTATCAAATTACCTTGATCGATCAAGAGTTCATCGGATCAAAATTAATTTTTTGAAGCTTAATTGGGTTCGATTAGATCCCTTCAACGGCTACAAAATAAGAACCAAAATAAATTATAAGGATTAAAATTTATTATTGAATATAGTAAAATTAATTAATTAATTGGATCTCAAAGTGTGTCCTACATTTACGTCATTCATATATGAAAAGAATTTTTTATTTGGATTAAAATTAAAGGAAAGAGTCATTTTCGATATTTATGTTTCCGTTCAAGTCGTATATATATTATAAATAGGCATTTTTATTGAGATTCAATTAAGGTAATTTTTTTTTTTTTTGGGGTTCAGGAAGAATATTAAAGAAGGTCAAAGGATTTGAAAGTGAAATCAAGAAGAAGAATGCAAGATTATTTTTATTTTTTTCTAATAAAACGCGCTACAAGGTAATTGTTAAAACATACGTGTTTATTATTAATTCCAAAAAAATGTCATATTCTTGTCTACACACAAAAGTAATTAAATCTTTTTTTTTTCAACAATGGATATTATAGCCTTGGTTTTAATATTATTTTGTATATTATGAATTAGATAATTTTGTGTAAATTTATGCATGTGTTCATAAAGGGGGTTGTTAAGCTTATGTGATTTATTTTTGTTATTAAAAAAATGATTTTTTTATTTTTTTTTTTGGAACAAATTTTTGGCTTTAAATTTTTTGTGGTGATTTTGTATTGTTTTATCCTCTAATGTTACAAAGATGGCGGATTACGACTTCATATTTTTCACTTTGATTTTAATTTCTGCAAGATAATAGGGTTTGTATTTAAATTGATATTTCGTCGCGCTTTTGATTCCGAGGACAAAAACTATAATTTTGAATTGAAGGACCCGGGATACGATTTAACTTGATGACCATCTCCAAAAACTTAAAAGGGTGAAAGGAAAAAAAAAGGAAAAAGGAAA
>CAIGRK010325007.1:0-11040 GCA_903798315.1 Fraxinus greggii | reverse complement strand
AACATGATTTAAAAAAAAAAAATAAAATTCTCAAAAGTTGTGGCCCCCGGAACCCCCTAGGTCCGCCCCTGGTTACTAACATCGTTAGTGCCAAAACAAGTGAAAAATATTGATTTTCTGGCTGCTTTAGTGCTCCAATCTGCCTTTGTTCATACTTTGAAATCATAAGAAAAATAGGAAACTGGCAAGAAATTAAAATTTAACTGAATAATCCTTTTAAGTCCTGCTCTCTTGTGGGGGAAAAAAGTGCGTATCTTGCTCTCCACGCCAGAAAACCACTTTACTTATGTTTTTCTTTGATAAAGTATAATCCATTGGTGAAATGTGGAGTGTATTTATTATGTTTCGAAATTTGAATTTTTCTTTTGTCTGCCATAATTTTCATGGTGTTCATTGAACATTTCTTCTGAATCATATTTGATATTAATTTTAATCTTTCTATTTATTGACAAATTGGAAAACTTGAACTTATGATCTTTGCTTGCTTGCGTTTGCCTCTCCTTAGCATTTTGTGATTCTTACTCAAATTTTCCTTTTACAGATCAGGACACATGCTATTCGGAAAGCTCATGAGAACATTGATAAAACTTTAAAGGCTGCTGAAGTCATATTGTCTCAATTTGATCTTTCTGTTCAGGTTAGATGTTACTGAATGTGCTATTTTCTTGCTTCCCTATGTACAAGTTTTCCTTGATTCATGTGAATATATAACTTTGGCACCTAGTTTCTTAAGTCCTCTAAACGTGATCCTTTAGACTCTTGTTATATTTGAACCAAACAAGTCATGCCCAATGAACTTTGTGGAGTTTATCCTAGTGGATTCCCCAGCATTTTGGTCACATTGGAAATACTATTATTCTAGATATTTGAAGAATATCTTTCCTCATATTATTATGCAGGTATTATTTTATTTTATTTTATTTTTTTTTATCTACAAAAATTTAATGCTGAAACCAGGTTGTCGACGTTTAAAAACAAGGGAGGTAATATGAGAAGAAAAATAGTAGGAAAGACGTTTCATAGATCCAGGAGTGTTTATGCTTTTTATTCTACCACCATAACAAGTGATATAGTGGATTTCATAAATGTTGGGGTACGAAGACACTGGATTTTATGAATTTGTCAATGACCAACTCATACAGTTTGCAATGCACTGGGAATCCAACAAAAAGAAACTTGGAGACAAATCCTATTTCAACTTAAGTTGTATCGAAGCAAATGCTACATGCAATATACATAGGGAATCCCACTAGAAATGCAGAATTTCACTGCTCCAGCCTGATGGAAAGCTGCTAGGCAAAATGACCATACTATCTTTAGAATAAATAAGAAATAAATAAATTTAAAGTTAGTATTGAATTAGAAGTCATTTGGGTTTTCTTGGCTTCCTTGATGGTGGGATGCCTATAAAAGAAATGAGAGACTTTAGGGCTCATACCTACAACAGCGTTTTTGTGCTTCTAACCATCGTGAGACACTCTTGAGGTAAAATTGTTAAGGTGATCCTACTCTATAGAGAACAAAGGATTCAAATGATGGATTCAGGTACACGCCTATTATTTTGTATTCTGCATTAGTGATTGTGATTAACATGATAATTCAAGATCTTTACGTTGCATTTTCGTATCTAAAAAGTAAAATTTTATTCCTTAATGTTTGTTAGTACCTGTAGAGTACAGTGAAGGAATTTCTAATTAATATTTGGTGTAATTAATGTTCAATGCTCTACTTTATCATTATATAAGAATGCCGTACTCTAAAGGCACTTGTGATGCAATTTTATTGTGAAGATTTCCCAAATATGGAATCACGAAGATACTGGTTCAACTCTTTGGTTTGCTAAGGACTCCAAATATAAACAAATATTTTTTAAAAATAGAGAAATAATGCATACGCACAACTATATGTCAGAAAGTTGGAACATTCTATAAGTTCACAATGCATTATGCTATGCACACTAAGATAGTTATACAAAGATGACAAATGCTAATATTTATCCTTTTTGACATTTAAAATCCTGTTATGCTATTCAATTTTTATTTTTTTAAAGACATGTCTAATCATTATTTAGTGGGCTTAATTTTTTTAAATCTTTTATCATTCGAGTTTATGGTTCAAATATTGAATAGTGACACATAGTATATTTTATAATGTGCCATTCGATTTTTCTCTTGATGTTTCTTTCATGTGCTTATTGTTTTATTAAAATCAACTTATTAACATTGTCCGCACATTTCGTTCCCTCATTGTGCGTTTGTTATTATCATAATCTATGTTTAACAAGGCTCACTTGGATCCTTAGGCATTTTACCTTTGTGAGGCTAGGCATGTGCTGATGCGTGAGACAAACCAATAAAATAACTCAATACAATATAAAAATACCAAAATATGCTAATAATAAACAATAAAATATGTTAAAATCCATAATAAATTTAATTTCCATAATTAAAAGTTTAGTTTTCTAAAAAACATGAAATAGGTAAAAGAAGTAGCAAATGTAACTTCTCAAATTAGTTAGCACTAATGTTTTAAAAATCAACCCAACTATCGACTTGAAAAAAAGAAAAGGGTCCAGGGTCAAAAGGATGAACTGGGATCAAACCGGTGATTTTAAAAATATACATTTACAAAACTTAAAAAAATATACATAAATTTTAAAAACTATATATTTACATAGGTTGAACTGTTTAAATTGGGAACGAGTCACGAGTTTTCCGAAAATCGACCGGTTTAAGGGGTTTTGTGGCGGATTTTTAATTAAGGGTTTTATAAACTTAACCGGACCGATTTTTGTCTCGGTTCCCTGTTGAACAGGTCGGCCGATCCCTTTTTAGAACACTGGTTAGCACATGACAAAATTGTAATTTACTACTAAGAGTGAAAACAATCTAGAAGTCTCATATATCATTTATACAAATAGGATCTTTAAGGTAATCATCTTCATATTTAATTCTTAGTATCATCCTCTACTTGCAATGGGATCTTCCTCTATTTCCCTATCCCTTCCCATTCCGTGTAAAGGGAATAAAACAAAAACCTTGTAAAAACATTGAGTTAATAAAAAATAACCCAAGAATCTAAGAGCTATAATAAAATGTCTAGACAAAGCAAGACAACAAGGTAAACGCTTTATCGCCTTCAGGCTAGGCTTGAGGAGTATGTGTAGTAACTCTAGGTGTGAGCCTCACAATGGCACTTGAGGTGTAAGCTTTGAGGCGTTTGAAGAAAGTCCCACATGAGGAAGGACTCGCTCATAAGTTTCAAAGTTTTAGACAATGACAAAATACATTTATTCAGAGTACTCATATCAAGACTCTTTTTATATTTTTCACAACTATATTGATGATTAACTTGCTTATTAAATCTGAATATGTATATAAATACAGGAAAAACATTATCAACATAAGAAATCATTTCAATTTTCTATAGATGGACATAAATTTAGTTAAGAAAAAATATTAACTACTAACAAATATTTTATATTTTCATTTTATTGTAAATTTTTTCGTATTCTACTCGAACATGTTATAAGCATTTTATCGTATTCATAGAGTAAAGACAAACGGAAATGATGTCGTGTTCTGTTCCAATGACAAGGGTTTGAATCCTGTTGTGCCTTTAAAATAAACATTTGCAACCCAACGAGTTCGCTAGATTCGGGGTTGGGCATGTGAGTTATAATGACGCTGTTTTCAATATAGCGAGTCTCTGTGCATGATTAAAAACATGTTTGGCAAGTGTTATAAACTGTTTTATTTATAAATAGATATAAATGAGTGGTGAATAAGTGGATAATATTTGTGTTCTACAAAATGTGTAAGAAATTGGTTTGACCATTTTTTAACCATTTGTGAACAGATTTTAAACACTTGCCAAACATATGCTAATTTATGTTATCAAAATCGGCGGTAGAACACAAGGGAAGGCCGATGACATACTAAGCCCAGGTTTGAACTCCAGTTTTTAAAACTTATTTTTCTTCATACTCGTTTTTAACTATACATTTTATGTAACTCAAAACTATTATCAACTTTTCAACCATACATTTTATTAACTTTTATCAAAATCTATTGAAAATCTTATTTTTAGATAAAGCAAATTGGGGCTAAATTTGAAAATCTATTAGATGGGAAGGAAAATAAAAGTTAAACGATTCTGACTAGATATGGGAACTTATTGGCAGGTTTTGAAAGCCTTTAGTTTGGGAAAAAGAATCTAGGACAGGATTGCTATGAACTATATGTTTTTCGAGATTATTTCGTGGTGTAAGGCTGTTTTAATTATTGCAGAAGTCGCCCTCTATTTATTCTCTCTCTCTACAGATTGCCTATCGTTGTAAAATGTAAAGGTTTGGTGATTTTATATCCAATAGTAATATCCCCTTACCCTTAGTATGAGTTGTCTGGAAGGATTAACTAGCTTGTTTGTGGGATAAAAGGATTTAATAACTCATCTGTTACCATGGGAGGTACCTGTTTAAGGTAAAACGTGTGTTTACTGTTGTAAGTAAATCTGATTTTCGGTTCCCTAGTATTATGAAATTTCATTGTTGGGTAGGGGTATTAGGTGCCCCCGATCCGCTGCTCTATTCCGGAGCCTCCCAAATATGTATTTCTTGTTTATTATAACTGCTGATATCTATGAAATACGTCTTTTTTATAGGCTGAAGCTAAAATACTTAAAGGGCCACATGAGGACCTAGAAAGTTATCTTAAAGCAATTGAGCAACTAAGAAACAACATTCAATTTTTTAGTGACAACAAAAGCTTCAAGAGCAGTGATTTAGTGGTTAACCATTCAAATAATTTACTTGCCAAGGCTATTTCCAAGCTGGAAGAAGAATTTAAACAGATTTTGTCATCTTACAGGTATATATTTGCTTTCTTTGGTGCAAGAAATTTTTACCTTGTAATCTTTCCATTATTTTTAAACTAAAAGTTGTCTTGGACTAGACACTTTTCATGCTCATAATTTTATGATGGTGGGACTGATTTGGTTCACCCAGCTCGACTAAGTCTTGTACTATATATGTGTATGTAGTCACAAACTTGCTGTACGAAGATAGTACATTAATGAAGTGCTCTCAATTTTTGACTAGTATTGACCCTTCCATGTCATTAAATTAAGGACATATTGTTCATTTTAAATAAATTACAAAGAAAATTGCTAAAATGGTGAGGGAAGATGAACGATACAGATTGAATAATGTTGGGTCTTACCACCTCCTCCGATTCTCCTGCCGCCATTTGCCAACACCCAACAAATGAAATTTGTTTGCCATTTCATAGTAGCTATACTGTCTGGTTCTTGACTAATTACCCTGCATGGTTGATCAACATTTTGAAATCAGACTTTGATATTTTTCCCTTACTCTTTAGACTTATTACTACTTTATGCAGGATGCTTGTCATTTACTGTTACATATTGTATATCAACAAAGTTATGCTTGTTTTTTATTCTCATATATTGTATATGAACCTAGATATGCATGATACTCCACCTTCGTTTCGTGTTAGTTGTCTGCATGTTAAATTAAATTTCTGCATATGCAGCAAACCTGTTGAGCCTGAACGACTTTTTGAGTGCCTTCCTAATTCTATGCGACCATCATCTGGATCACCTGGAGATCAGGCTGATTCCAGTGGCAATATTCCATCATCCCACAGTCATTCGGAGCATCAAAATAGTGAAGGAAACTCTGCATACACAACGCCAACTCTTATTCCACCCCGGATTCTGCCTGTGTTGCATGATTTAGCACTACAGATGGTTCAGGCCGGTAAGCAGCAGCAGTTACTGATAATATACAGGTGAGTAACAGAATTGGCTTCACATGTACTGAGCAGGTCAGAAGAGTGAACTGAAAAGTTTAGTGTCTTTTCCCTGGGATATAATTGGTGATGTAATAATTTCAACTTTTTTCTATAATACTGGCATTTGGTTATCAATTTGACAATTGAAGTTGTTCTGGAAGTATGAGAAAATCACTTGATTATGGTGTTCGGCTGCCATATTACATTGGGTTCTCACATCTCCTTTTATTTTGCAATGGTCTCAAACTTTTAGATCACAGAAGAAGAAATAAACACATCTAAGAAATCAAATTACCACCTTCTGCATCTTATTAAAAATGTCGACAAGTACATTTTCCGTTTTTATATCGTGCAGGGAAGCTCGTTCTTCAGTTTTAGAAGAAAGCCTTTGCAAATTGGGAGTAGAAAAGCTTAGCAAAGATGATGTTCAGAAGATGCAATGGGAAGTTTTGGAAGCTAAAATTGGGAATTGGATACATTTTATGAGGATTGCCGTATGTTTTCTCTGTTATGTTCATGCATATTTGAATTGATTTGTTTTTCGAGAATCCAATTATTTTCAAACAGGTCAAGTTGCTGTTTGCTGGAGAACGTAAAGTTTGTGATCAAATTTTTGAAGGCTTCAATCCCCTCATGGATCAGTGCTTTGCTGAAGTTACTGCGGGGAGTGTGGCAGTGCTACTGAGCTTTGGAGATGCAATTGCCAAAAGCAAAAGATCCTCTGAAAAGTTATTTGTGCTTCTCGATATGTATGAAATAATGCGAGAAATTCACTCAGAGGTATGGGACATTTTCTTTCGAGCAGTAACTTCCTTATGTACGATGAGAACTATGAGGTTGGCAAATATCTTATTAGCTCTAAATTTTACTGAAAAACATATTCGAAATATATAGAAGTTTTTTTAGCTTGATTTTCAAATATTTCTTGAGATTGTTCTCTTCCAAATTGCTCGTGTGTGTGCGTATATATATATATATCGAGTATTTATTATACTCTCTCCATCATATTTCAATGTCAATCCTATAATGTGTTATACATTAGATGACATTTTGCTTTAAAAACATTATTATGTGACTTGATGGAATGCTAATGAAACTGAAGAGCTGAAATTTGGCAGATCGAAGCACTTTTCAGAGGTAAACCCTGCAATGAAATCAGAGAATTGGCCTTGGGTTTGACAAAGAGGCTTGCACAGACAGCAAAAGAGACTTTTAGCGACTTCGAAGAAGCTGTTGAAAAGGATGCAACAAAAACTGCCGTTGCAGATGGAACAGTTCATCCTTTGACAAGCTATGTGATTAACTATGTGAAATTCCTGTTTGAGTATGTCAACTAACTCTAAAACCCTGCCTTTTGAACACTCAGTGCTTGTTTGGGTTTCATTGTAATCTCGTTATAATTTGAAGTCAAAGTCCAACATTAATTTAAACCACTCATTCACAACTATTAGCCACATTTTGTGGGACCTTTATTCCTCGTCATTGTAATCTCATTATAATGAAACCAATACAAGCACTTATTTGGAACTAAATTAGAAAGTCTACTTACAATGCCTTGTCTTATATAGTCATTTTCCAAAGCTACTGCAAATCAGCATAACAATGAATACTGCTGTATATCTACTTCCTCTTGTGGGTGTGTTCAATGGTTTAACTTTCCCTCTGAAAATAGATTTCTATATAATTTTATTGTTTGCATTCTTACATTTTGCTCCTGCACGATTTCAATTCTATTACGTCTTAATCAAGATGTTGTATATCATAAATGAAAAGATTAAATGAAAAGATTGAAATTCAATAAGCTCTTAACATATAGGGCTGAAAAAGAAAGTGGAAACTATGATCGACAATATTTTTCTACAATTGACATTGGACAAAATAAACTTATGAACTAGATATTGCTAATTTATGTGTTCCATTTATACAAAAACTTCTCTAGTTGTTCTTTTTCAATACTGAATCAAGTTTGTTTGTTGACATTAAATACCATTTTCAGCAATAGAACTGATAAAATGAGAGTAGGTAGAGTCCTTTAATTTGAGTTTGAGTGAAATTGTTGTCCTTCAATCATACTAAACCTAGTCTTATAAATAAGTTATGAGTGGGGGTCCCCTGTTGCAGGATGGAATCAGATTCCGGAATGGGGATTTTCCTGAACATTGTGGACTTCAAGCATTTTTTCCTCCTCTACTCAGTTGAAGAAACTTTCAGTGGATTAGTGAGAAATACATTAGTTTTTAAAGATTATAGGGTTAATTAGAAAACGTTTTAATACTGTCTTTGTTAGAATTTGAGGACACAAGATTAGCACATCTTCTGAAAATGTTAATTGGAATAGAAAACACGTAGATATTTTAGGGTCTTGAGTTCTTAGATCTTTACTTTACTACGTTAATTTTGCCTTGTACACATAGATGTTATTGAAAATCAATAGTTCTCCTTTGTTTGTCTAGTAATCAGTATTTTATGCTTATTCATTTCTTTTATTCGAATGATCTCCTTCACATGACTTAACATTTACAAGTCGATATAAAGAACAAGACTTATATCTTTCTCTTTCTTTCTTTCTTTCTTTGATTTCTTTATTTATTTTTTTATTATCTAATCCATCTTAGCCTTGGCAGGAGTTTTTACATTCCGACTATCACCATCTTACATCCTTATTTATATTATTCACATAAATTTCATTGCCAAGTACAATAAACGGTCTGGAAATAAGTTATAGCGCATGATTTTTTTGCTGTTGTTTTATCCTCTGAAGCTTTTTGCCTGCTTGAACTTCAAAATTCGAGGAAAGATATGCATCTTCATAAAACTCATTTTTCTATGAACTCATTTTTAACCACTCATCCTCCCAATGAAATAATTATGCATGTGGATCCATAACCTTTTTTCTACTTTTTAAGCACATTCTAAAAAAAATCATTTTTCGTAAAATCTATTCTCAAAAAATCTACATCAGGCCTTTCGAGTCTTCAACAGATGGAACACAATAAACTCTTTCTTAATCTTTATTTTTATTGCATATAGATGACATGTTATGTTCATCAATATGAACTTTCCCTTTTATCAAAATCTTGTGGTCCGGTTAAATGCTAAAGTTTCTGTAATAACTTAACTATAATTTTGCTGCTTTAAATTATTTGATTTGTTTAATGTAATACGAACAAAAAATACATTGATTTTATGCTGATTGTAAGTCAATTTGTATTTGTGTATATCTATATTTGTGTACATACAACTGCAATTAATGTCTTTTTATTCTTGTCCAGCTATCAATCAACATTGAAGCAACTTTTTCGCGAATTTGAAAATGGAGATGACTCAAATTCTCAGCTAGCTGCTGTTACAATGCGTATAATGCAGGCTCTTCAGACCAATTTGGATGGAAAATCTAAGCAATATAAGGATCCTTCTTTGACTCAATTGTTTCTCATGAATAACATTCATTATATGGTCAGATCTGTCCGCAGGTTATAACAATTTTTATGGATTGTTGAAACATCACAAGCCATATTTTTGTGTCCGTCAAAATTTTAGCTTATATATGTGTTGCCTTTAGGTCTGAGGCCAAAGATTTGTTGGGCGATGATTGGGTGCAAAGACATCGGAGAGTTGTGCAGCAACATGCAAATCAATACAAGAGGATTGCATGGACAAAGGTACTACTATCCCCATATTATCACATTAGTTAACTAAGAATTGGTGATCTATTGCTCCAACTAATGCTACCTGTGAAGATCATAATTTCCTGAACTGATTTCTACTAGATGTGTGGTTAATTTTTGATATTGTAATAATAGGCTACAAATATCAAGCTGTGTATTTGTAGGTAATGCTGCATTGAATTTTGCTTCTCAAGACTTATAGCATGCCTGGCTAAGCTTAAGAAGTTTACTTATAAGTAAATGAATTTTAAATAAATTAATTATTTTATTGGCAAAGTTGAAAATAAGAAGTTACTTATTTTGGAGTGAGGATCAAAATCAGTAAATTTCCTTGGCATATGTTTGGCTCATGTTTATAAACTATTTATAAACACACAAGCCACCTTTTGTCCACACATCTTGAGGGATCCACATGTACTATCTACTTGTTCACCACTTGTTTTTAGATTTTTTTTTGAAAAGTAATCAAATATATTATAAACTCAATGCATAATACACAGGAAGTGTATTATCAATTTAAATCAGAAAGGAACAACGTGAAATAGGCAGCCCGTCTATATGCCTAGTAGCTGCAGCATTAAACCAAGTATACAATGTCAAATAAAACAATTTCCTAATCTGCTCTGTTGTACGTGATTGGTCTTCAAAACGACGACTATTTCTTTCCCTCCACACACACTAAACGATGCAATCCGGAATAAGGCCCTATACAAGTCTGCTGTCCTTATTTCGAGACTTTCTCCTCCATGCCTTGACCATGTCCTCTATACGCCTCGCCAACACCCAGTCTATGTGTTGCGACGCCAAAATATCGTTTTACAGTAAACGAGCAACATCACAATAAAGGAACAAGTGGTCAATCGTCTCCCCATCCCTCTCACACATATAGCACCATTCTGTAACATAGAAGCCCCTTGTGCGAAGATTGTCCACTGTTAACACTTGTCTTCTGACCACCGTCCATAATAAAAATGCCACTCGAGGGGGCAATTTACATTTCCAAATCATCTTCTAGGGGAAAGAACTCTCAACAAGTCCCAATAATGATTTAAAATAGGTGCGAACTGAAAAAATAACATCACGTGTCAACCTTCACCTACTACAATCACCCTCTCCTGCCCTGATATTAACCTCGTATAAAGATGTCAAAAACAACGAATAAACATCCAATTCCCAGTCCTGCAAACCTCGGCCAAAAACAATGTTTTAACGGAGCTCCCATTGTGAATATCTAAGACATCATTCACCATGATAGACGACTCCAACGCATACGATACAAAGAAAGAAATCTCAATTTAAGTGGCTGATCTCCACACCAGCAATCATACCAAAAACTGATGGTATTACCATTCCCCACTACAAAGGTCAATCTATCCCGAAAGTCGCTCCACCCACGCTGAATATACCGCCACAAACTCACCCCTTAAGAACCACGTCTCTCGCCTGAACACCATCCCCCTCCATAACGCCATATTTTGCCCCTGTAATATCTTTCCAAAAACTCTCCCTCTCCACTCCGAATTGCCATAACCACTTACCCAACAAGGCCTTATTAAACA
>CAIGRK010325003.1:0-13766 GCA_903798315.1 Fraxinus greggii | reverse complement strand
TGTTCCATACGTAACACCCCAAACCCTAGGCTAACCTACCAACTATGAAACTTTACAATTTAGTCCCTAAACTTCTATAATTGTTCAAGTTGGTCCTTTTGTTCACAGAATCGCCAATTACAAATTATATTCTAACATAACTATTTATATAATATTTTACATAATGATAATGAGGTGCTAAAATAAAAGTGAAAAAATTATTTGATTGATTAGGTCCAATTAAATCTCGTCACTCCATATATTAGTAAATCATTATGTAAATTATTATATAATGTAGCACAGATATGATTTATGCAATCTTCAAAAAGACCCTGTTTGATAATCATTATTTGGGAAAAATAAAGTTTTGAGTAGTAATTTTTAAGAGAATGTATGGATGAAAATCAGGAAAAAATTTGTGTTTACGTGTAAAATATTTTATTGTCTGGATGTTTGATTGAAAACTAGTATCTAAATAAAGAGTTTGAAAATAATGGCTATCAAACATGGAAAACGTCAAATTTTGTGAGATAATACCAATAGAAACATTTTATTACCAAGTCAACACATTAACCGACTGGTATAATTGTTTTTTACCTTATTTTCCCATTCCCATTAGTTGTTGCATAAAACGCCATCGAGATATGTACAGCTATATCAAGAATGGTCTAAATCATACATGCGTAGATACGGACTAAGTAAGCCCCTATTTCATGCCAATCAAAATTTAGTCGAATTCAAAATTAACAATTAATTTTAACCACATATTTTATAAGTCTGACAACTTTTTAATCACACATTTCATCAACTTCTATCAAAATCTACTAATAATCTGATTTAATCCTCACCAAACAGGGGTTAAATCAGCTGAGGACATATTCTTAGGGTTAGGTTAGTTTAGGCCCCTGATTGATACAAATTAAAATTCAGAATTTAATTTAAGTCAAAGTAACAACTATTTTTAACAACACATGAGATTCACAACTTTTCAACTATACTTTTCATCAAATTTTATCAAAATTTACTAAAAACATAATTTTAATCGCGCCAAACATGGGCTTGGTGAGGATGAATGCATGGTAATGTAAGTTCATGTATACATATGTAGAGTGGTGCTTTGGCTCCCCTTATTAATTGACATGGGGTGTAATCCAGGACATCCACTCGCTTTTTACGGCAATTTGTGGATCTTTCGTAGATAAATTGAAGTAGTAGTTAGTTAAATTAAAAGTCACGAAAGTGGTGAGATTCAAATCAATTCTCATTAATTAGAGTAAGAGTAATGCTATTTATATATCATGATTTACATATTGATATACAGAATGATAACATTGAAGAGAGAGAGAGATAAAAAACAAAGAAGGAAAAAAAAGAAGTCAATTAATATATCAACATCATCATTCTATATAAACCATGATATACGAATAACATTTTGTCTCCTAAAACACACCACTCAACTACCTAAAGATGCATTTTGTAACAAGATAAAGTCCACATTCTCATGGGATTATAACTCTCTTAAGGTTGAGAATTGGGTTGAACGGTTGGTCCTCAGATCCCATTTAAACGGCTTGAACTAAAGTTTCAATTTTGGAATTGGTTTGGACTTGACCCAGCCCATATACGGAAGGTGCTGGAACTGGTCCATCGATTTAAGATTTTTTTTTCTTTCTTTTTTTTTCTCATAACACAAGTTTAGCGTATCAAGTCTTTACTACGTGTCGTAACTTTTTTTCACCACGCGCTGTGAGTTCAATTAGTTGCCATATACTTCAGGTAATTAATTTCTTGATTTTCTTCGTTGAGGTTGTTGAATATGCAAGCTTTCAAACTCTAGATCGTATCTAGTAATTGTTCCTTCTTGATCTTCAAATTTTTAACCCTTAAAATTTTCTTAGATATTCTCTAATACCTGATCGCACTTGATGTGTGGACACCATCATCAAGATCACCAGTTATCAAAATTCAACTGTCGAGAACCCATAAGAATTGTTATGAAGGTCCCAAAACACTCAAAACTATAGAAGTTCATCATCTAATTCATAACCCATTAATTCTATTTATATAGAATCCAAATAACCTTGTTACAACATGATTGGGTTTCCATGATATAAAGGAAATTTGATAAAAAGTTTTATCCATATTAAAATTCTTTTTGTGACTTCATCAAACTTAACCACCTTGGTCCAACCTGAATTTTGATCAGTAAAAATTGTGTTTGACAATTGATCTACTGATTGAGTTTGTTCAAATTTTGACCTAGCAAATTTTGCAACACATGAACTCAATTATTTCATAATTAAGTTTCAATATTTATTTGGAGTCAAGCTCCGATAATTGAGCTTAATCTCTTCGACCTAGATAGTTTGATCCAATTATCAATTTGAATTTATTCCACTAAAGGCCCAAATTGCACTCTTCCAATCATATAAAATCACAAAAGCAATATTATTTCAATTCCTTGTAATTATATCATCATGAATTGTTATCTATATGTCTTATCCATGATAGACATCGAATATTAGTGCATGGCCAAAATGACCATTCCACCTTTCTAATTACTATCCTACTTAAGATGTCATTTCCTTTCACAATTTTCTCGCGAACATAATAGGAAGTTCATTCTAGGTCCCCAAAATACTGAGATCAGATTTAAACTACTCAATAGATAATATTTAAGTGGATTCATTGGCCCATCTGCATGGCGATGGATTCTAAGTGCAAATATATGTTCACTACTTTACTCTAGGCTCCCAAAGTATCGAGATGTTTGACCATATAATTAAATCTCACTCATTGATATATTAAAGATCCCTAAAGTTCATGACTAGCAACCACTGTCCATTATGAATTTTAATCATCCATAAAGTAACTATATAGAGTTATTTTTTGCACTATCATGCTATAAACTTAAACTCTATTCAATGGTCATGTCCAATACAGTTCAAGAGTATAATTAGTGCCCTAGAGTTACAACTCTCGTGATCCTTTCGTCGCTGTCAAGTCAAATCACATACCATAATCGATAGAATAGTTGAACCTATGATCTTAAAACAAAGTGTCAATCTTTGCTCACCAATATAAGTAAGTTAATTTTCGATTAATGTATAAATAGTATTTGTCTATGCTTCTCAGTGCAAACATCCAATAGCATGTCATACATCAACCAAAGGCACTCGATCACATACTCAATAAATGCAATAATTTATTTAAGGCATAAATAATAACATTAAAAATATTTCATAATTACATTAAAGTCCTAGTACTTTAGGCACATGCTGAGTTTCTTAGTTGTCAGCCTGGTTTCCGAAGCCCAATCAGCCCATTAGTCCTATCAGCATAGAGAAATAGACTATGAAGGATAGCCTATCAGGGTAAGTACTACTCTATGCCCACGTCCCAACTTAAGGAAAAAGATGAGCCTCCAAATTATTATTGCGAAGATGGAGGATTTTCCTTTTTATTTTGACAGAAAATATTTTGTTCAAAATCTTAAATTCTGACTTCTTGTTGTGACAAAGCAATCTCATTGAACAACTGTTATCAAGATTCGGGGTAAAGGTAGTTTTTTTTTTATCAATTTTCATATGTATTTATACATAATACGTAAGATGTTGAAAAGAAGGACTGAAAACTGTATACAAGTCTAAAGTCTCTACTAACTCAATATAATATACAAGGTTCTAAAATGCGTAATTCGTTGCAATGTGTTTTGGTTGAGAATCAAGTATTACAAGAATGTGTGTGCTTATGCGAAGCATATACGTAATGGGTTTTCCAATTTTTAATATTTATGTTAAATATTCTAAACTTATAAATATATTAAATAATGCATTCTTTAAACTTTATACACATTCTTCTAAATTTTAAAAAAAAAAATTATTCAAAATCATAAATACTACAATTATTTAAACTTAATACGTATTACTCAACTTTTTAACAAAAACATGATACTCAATATCATAAATACAACAATTACTTGGTAATCAATTCCTGCAATTAGATTTGAATAATTAAATACGAACATCGACTTTAAAATCTTAAATATTTTCAAACTTCTTTGCATCTAAGTCATCTTTAATGTATGTAAAATCATCTTCATTGGGTTCCCATATTTCAATTCGAAAATTTCTGATATCTTTTGTAGATTGTAGGATATCGTTATTAACATCATCCTCATTATCACAGCCATCAATCATTTAAGATTATTCATTATTAGCGTCACTTACTAGTAAAATTAGAGAAAAATTGAAGAAGAAAGAGGTAGGACTCGACGTAGATAGTTTGTAACTCTACAAAAAATTTGTTATGATTTTTTTAAACGGCAAAGCCCTATAGATTGCTGTATAATTCACGTGCTTGAGTGATTTAGGCTAATTTGATATTTGTTGGACTCAATTTACCATTTTTTTTAAATTATAAAAATGAACTCGACTTTGTCTTTTTTAGGTTAATTTTAACAATTTTTCAACACGAATGCGTGTGCATTTTGGGGTTTATGCATTCATATGCGCTTGAGTGATTTAGGTTAATTTGATATTTGTTGGGCTCAATTTACCCTTTTTTTTAAATTATAAAAATGAACTCAACTTTGTCTTTGTTAGGTTAATTTTAACAATTTTTCAACACGAATGCGTGTGCATTTTGGGGTTTATGCATTCATATGCAGTCAACAAAACGAGTTGACCGTATTATCACGGGCATACTCCATATGCGAGGTATTTCGAAAAAGCATCAAGCATATGCGATTATATGCTAAAAATACGTGCGCATTTTGGAACACTAATAATAAAATACATCGTCTCATTTAGAAAAAAGTTTTTGTTCAAAATAATATGTAACAGTTTTTTCCTAACAGATATTTTTGTAAGTGCAATTAAATCAAACATTGAAATGTAGGAACTATTTTAAACAATTTTTTTAAAATATTATAATTAATGCTCTATAATTTTTTCAAACGGGAATATAGATAAAGAAAAAAATATATATATAATAATTCAAAATATACCACTCGTGCAAGTGAAAGTCTTCACTGGGCTAATCTTTTCAAAGTTACTGCAAACATGCCATGCAATTTGCAAACAATTGCTTTTAGTCCAAGTATCTATTAACGGGCCTTGGCCCATAAAAAGTGAAGCATAATGAAAAATGGAGATGCGGGGTATCGATCCCCGTACCTCTCGCATGCTAAGCGAGCGCTCTACCATCTGAGCTACATCCCCTTTACAACTAACAAAAGTAAAACTTCTTAAAAAGTAACAGGAAAAGGAATTTTTTGTTTCCAATTTTCTCTTCTAGAACATGAAATATAATGGCTTGTGAAACCAACATACACATCTTGTGCTATCCCTGATCTTGCTCGTTTCATGCTTTTACTCATGATTACTCAAGTGATCTTGAAAAATGTATTATCTTCTCTGCGAGACAGATGTAACAAATATCATTATCAAACTAGTGTCTCACATGGAGAGGTAATTTCAATTTATGGGATGTCTCTGGTTATCATTTAATACTACTTGTCTTAACCACTCCCAACTATAATGACAGTTGATAAATTGAATTAGAAGAAAAATATATTGTTCGAACTGTCTAATACACTTACCATCATAAACTTTGAAGAGAAATGGTGCTCAAAAGATAGTTTGTTTTGATTTTTTTTTTATTATTATTATTATTATTTTTTTCGAATTTGGATTTCCGGGTTGATCTTGTAGGAGGATACTATGATGTAGGAGGCAACGTCAAGTTCGGCTTGCCAGTGGCATTTACTGCCACGTTACTCATTTGGAGAGTAATTGAATTTGTTAACTCGATAAGGAAAAAACTTGACAATACCAATGCTGCCATGCATTAGGGCACATATTATCTTTTAAAAGCAACCACAGAAAAGAAAGAAGTGCTTAATTTTATGACACTGAGCTAAATTCGAGCTCTGAAACACTTCATTTTGCTTACATTGTGGCCTTAATGGAATGGGTGGGAGATCCAAATATGGATCATCATTGCTGGGAAAGGCTTGAAGCGTCGTCTCAGAATCCAGGTTTTGATCTTACTTTACCGACATTCGCATCATTGGCAACCGTTCTATTGTGTTCAAAGATCTGATGACGCCAATTATGCTAAATTGTTACACACTTCCATGAAAGTAAGGAAGTTAGTGTATATTGGTATGCGGTGCTTAATAGAATTGGACGCCAAAATGAACGAGATTTTTGTATTTTTTTTTTAATTTATAATTGTTGAGTACAATCTAGTCATGCAAATTGTAGTGAAGTTAGTTCAAACCACTATGCAGGTGTTCGATTTTGCAAACAGGTATAGAGGTTCATACAACGACTTGCTCAATTATATGGTGTGTCCATTCTATTGCTCGTACTCAGGATTCCAAGTCAGGCAAACCATTTACGCCTCATGTCCAGTAAATTATTTTGCTAAACGAGCAAAAATTTTGGATTCAAGATGAGCTTTTATGAGCAGCGTCGCGGCTAAGTAGAGCTTCTCGAAACACCTCATATTATCTTACATTCAGTTGAAGGGACAAACATCTGTAGCATAGACACTTCAATTAAGGTAATGTGTGTCGGATACGAGTGGATACCGACACTTCTCGAACACTCTACCATAATCATTTTTCTTTTTATATTAAAAATATTATATATTGTTAATTCAAAGTTATTTGCAAGTAACAAATATGTACTCATGTTTAACAAAATTTCAACAAGAAACATTAATAACAAGTATAAAACTAAATTTATATCATATAAATGAANTTTTTCTTTTTATATTAAAAATATTATATATTGTTAATTCAAAGTTATTAGCAAGTAACAAATAGGTACTAGTGTTTAAAAGTTTTCAACAAGAAAAATTAATAACAAGTATAAAATTAAATTTATACTTATATAAATGAAATTTTTTTAAGAATTTAATCAACGTGTCGATGACATGTCGTGTCTGTACTTTTTTTAAAAATGGCGTGTCAACGTATCCGACACGTATCGACACACGCGTCCGTGTCATTGCATCATAGGGGCAAACATTAGGGGACGATAAAGATGACCATTCCTTCAATCGGGATGACAAGCGTGCTGGAACCAAAGTTCTACTCTCTCAGGTCATATCGTTTCCTTGTTATATCTGCCATTAAAAATAAACTGAACTGTTTCTATTTTTCCTTTCTCATCCATTTACAAGGCTTCTTAGAGAACAATATTCAAGAATTTTAATTGTTCAAAACGTATCCAGACAACTATTTCTGCTCTCTAGTTCCTAGACCACCTAGTTTCCAGGCTCAGTATACCTCTGGTTTGCCTCAACCAAATATTCCTACTATATAAAGGGTTTTAGCGGGCCAGAATTATCATGAAATTTCTTGAATTTCTTTAATTGGATCGACCTAATATTCCTTCTAAATTTCCACAATTTGACAATAATTTGTAAGTGAAGGCTTCAAGCATTGCTTGGTTTCTACAAAGGAAGTGAGAGCAATCTTCAGTGTGTCACTACATCAAAAATTATCATGTTGACATATGCTAAGTACCTAAGCACAAACAAAGGAGTTGCAATGCGTGGGACTTAGGGCGTGTTCGGTAGAGATTAAAATCGGATTAAAATTGAAAAAATAGTCGTTATTGTTGACTTTTATTAGATAAGTGGAACCCAATTACGGCTATATTTTCAATTTTAATTGAATTTTAATCTCTACCGAACACGCCCTTAAACTGTGACAGCAGATAAGCTCGTGGCCATGGCGAAGAAACAGATCGAAGTCGATAATCCAGAAAAATGTCATATATGGTCGGTGTCAGGGACGGACCCAGCACCCGGCGAGCGCCCTGCTGGATTAGTCTGCAATAAAAAAAAATAAAATTTATAATGAATAATTTTTTAAGCTTATATACTTGATAAGTTCTTTCATTTTCATTGATTTCTTCTAGCTCAGTTGGCTAGTACTTGATGATGCATATAAGAGGTACTTGTTTCGAATCCATTTCTCAACCATTTTATTGTGAAACATTTCAAATTCTACAATTTTTATTAAAATTAAATGGAATAAAGTTGGGAATAGAACCCGTGACCTCTCCATTAGGTGCTTGTTCGATAGAAATTAAAAGCCAATTAAAATTGAAAATATAGTCGTTATTGGGTCTCACTCGTCTAATAAAAGTCAAAAATAACGACTAATTTTTCAATTTTACTCCATTTTAATCTCTACCGAACACGCCCTAAATAATAACCGCTTGACCACCATGGCATTTATAGAATTTGTTAATAAATTCACCAGAATAATATATATTACATATTAACGGTTTTAATGCAATTGTAAAAATTCGAACTTGTGCTCTTTCTATGAATTATACAAAACTTGACCACAATATCATTTGCTGAATATTATTAATTTTTACAACAAAATTATATATGTTCATTTTGAACAAAATAATTGTTATATTTAAATTTTAGATCTTGTTTGATTTTTTTTTCAAAATACATTTTTCTTTCTTCTTTCGACCGCACATTTTTCAAAATGTTACATACAAATTCAAAATTTTTCTTTATTTTTAACCACACATTCTCTATCAAATCACTGTTCTAAAATGCATTTTTTTGCCCCAAAAAATGGGCATCAAACAGGACTCTTAATATTTTATTGCTGACAACGGTCGACGATTCACGGTCGTCCGTGCTGACTCGAAATCCTGGGTCCGTCACTGGTCGGGGTTTGGGAAAAGGGGTCCACAGCATATCCCCTGGGGGTTCTTCTGTACCATCTGTACACGCACATCTGACTTGCATCGACTGCAACGATGGATTTCAATACCTGCGCTCGGTTTCGCCTAATTTTTTGTTACAAATGAAAAGAAAGCAAATGTCCAAAGAATAAGTTATGCATTGTAATCTATGATACATACTAACATACATACATAAAACTAGCTTCAAATAGTAATACAATGTTATCTGAAGTAGTCTAAATCTCGTTGTGATTATACCTGTCAAATCCTTAGCAAATATATTCTCATGTAAGCCAGTAATCGAATCTAATGACCTGAATGTCCACCAATAAAGAATTGTCGATACAAGTTGACAAAACACAATATAAACGTTTATTCTTTAAGTTTCTTCATGCATTAACCTCGCACAGTCACACTACCGTTTATCTACATATTTAAAAAATACTTATATTAACAGCAAAATAAGAGTTTTTTTTTTTTAAAATAAGAACTTAGATATACTTTTATCATTAAAAAAATATTTAAAAACTTGAATATTTACTTAAAAGTAAATTTTTAAAGCTTACCTAAACATGTACTAGAATGGGGAAAATATTATATGCCACCACCTAACTTTTTGGGAAATTTCAGTTAGTTTGCAATTAACTTTAATTTGTCTCAATTGATCATCGAACTTCAATTTAATTTCAATTGGATAATCAAAATTCAGTTTTTAATTTCAAAATTACCACTTTGTTGGGTTTTGATACCCAATGAATTTCAGGTTATGACGTAAACGTTGTATTAAATTGTTACCAACAACAAAATCCAAATGCTTGACCCGAAAACAACGTGAGCCATTGGAAGTAGTTTAAAAAATTAATCTTGTTCACGGCCCATATATATTATCTCTTGGATGGTTTTGAATCTTGGCTCATTTAAACATTTTATTTATCCAATTAAAGCCTAATCTAGACTATATATATAATGTCTTTACCCTAGCAGTAAAGTGTATAATTTGTGTGAGAAAAGAAGAAGAAAACGTGTGCTAAAAGAGAGAGAATTCAACAGCCTACAATGGAGAGAAAAACGTGTAGCTTCCTTTGTTTTTGGCCTTTTCTTTTTCACTTTCTTTCGTTGTTTTTCTGTTTGCCTTTGTGGCTACAAATCATTACTGTTATTTTTTCATTTGTGGGTGAGATTAAGGAGCAATCGAGGTGAATATATTGGTTGTGAGTTGGAGTTGTTTGTATTAGTTGTTTGATAGAGAAAAGTAACGTAAAACTGAGCTCGAAAACACTATTTTGACAACCGTTGGAGCGAGCTTCCATGAAAATTGGTATCAGAGCTTCAAGGCGGTGGATTTGTCTCCAAAAACTAAACAAAATCTACCAGAAATTGGCTAAAACGAAGCAGAAAATAAGTCTCAAAACTGTCAAGAAAATGGCACATGTAATTGCAATTTCCAGCAAACCAGTGCTCTGTTGGATGAATGAATACCACGACAGGCCGTAGGGGTCTAGGCACCCCTACCCGTCAGGCGTCTATAGGACACGATCGCGAGCAGTGGCGATGCGTGAGGCTCTGTTGACCACGATTGAGGGCGCGTGGAGCTAATTTCGATAAAGATGTCTGAAGACAGATTGCTACGGGAGGTGTGGTGGACTCTGTGGTGGTGTTCAGTTTCTGTTTTGGGCAAAATTGTGGTTCGGTACAGCTTTGCCCCTTACGCTTTCGGGTTCATTTTTTGCTTGATCGATTGTTGTAGTTTTTGAAGATTTTAGGGCAAATAGTGGTAACTCTAAAGTGATAAATTTACATCTCTTTGTATTTACGAACTCAAATTAGTCTGCTCTGGTATATTGACTTATCCCAATTTAAAATTCAGCATTATCATGTCTCGTGTGGGGTGACATCAGGATTTAGGTTACCATGTGAGGTAACATACTTGTGCTATAAATTTAGGAATTATTTGCCATATTTGATATGTTGAATTTGATTACATGTTTGTAATTGTTTTTGTGTTTTAACTGTTGTTTAGTCACTGTATGAGATTGCCTTGCGTGAGAATTTGAATTTTTTTTGACATACCTTCACGTTGCATTGATTATTCTATTAGAAAACCTAGACTTGACCCGTTTGAACATTCCATCGATACTGAGATCTTGAGTCTCAAGAAACCCTAAAAATCCAAAATGGTATATACTGTGGCCTTAGAATTACTTTGTATGACTTATTTGTGCACTTTGGTTGTTCTATTTTTCAAATTATCCTCACAATTCGAAGTTAAAATTTTAAATGAGAAATGAGATTTTTCAATTTGGCAACAAAAGATGAAGAAAATTTTGATTCAACAAAAAGTTTCAAAAGCCACAGATGAAAAATTTCTTACAAATTTGATAGAAGTACAAAAAGAAAAATATCATGAACTTGCTTATATGTCAATTATTTTACAACTATCTGACATTGTTTTGAGAAAAGTTGAAAACTAAATTCTACAAAAAAAAAACTTTGAAAAAATTTGGAATATTTATATTTGTTTAAGTCTACTTCTAATAAGTTGTACTTGTTTGAAAGAATTTTCTGTTTTAAAATAGATCTTTCAGAAGATCTTGATGACAATCTGGATATTTTTAATAAACGTGTTCAAGATATCGTTAATTGTGATGAGAATGTGTACGAAACATATATTGCCACTATTTTACTGAATTCTATGTCTGACTCATGTAGGGAGGTTTAAAAAAGCTATTAAGTATGTCAAAGACACCTTAACACATAATATTGTCATAGATTCCCTTAAAAGTAAGGAGATGGAGATTAAAGTTAAAAAAAAATTAAAAGATGATAAGAGTGGTGAGCTATATATGATGATGAGTAGAATGAAGTTTAAGCAGATGAGTTTGGGTAGAGCTCAAGACAATGGTGATTCGAGTAGTGACTCAAGTGATGAGGGTGGCAAGAAGAGGGGCAAAGGATGGGACAAGTCTAGCNTGACTCATGTAGGGAGGTTTAAAAAAGCTATTAAGTATGTCAAAGACACCTTAACACATAATATTGTCATAGATTCCCTTAAAAGTAAGGAGATGGAGATTAAAGTTAAAAAAAAATTAAAAGATGATAAGAGTGGTGAGCTATATATGATGATGAGTAGAATGAAGTTTAAACAGAAGAATTTAGGTAGAACTTAAGTCAATAGTGATTCGAGTAGTGACTCGAGTAATGAGGGTGATAAGAAGAAGGGCAAAGAATGTGACAAGTTCGGTGGTAAGCGGTGTTACCGTTGTGATAAGGTTAGACATTTTATTAAGGATTGTCCCAGGAAAAAGGATAAGCAGAAGGGTAAGATGAGAGGTGAGACGAATGTGGCTATATGGTCATGTGATGGCCATAGTGAGGTTTATTGAGAGTAAACCTAGTTAATGCATGTGCATCCATGTGTAATTCTTTCTACATGTGTATGATTGTTTAATTTTATTGCATAGTTATATGTACATTTCAATGTGTTTGATACGTGTATTTGCATGAATTTGAGAGCAATTTAATTACTTGGTGTAATCGTTTGCATGCATGGTGGATTAAGATGCATTAGCAGTGTGTTGTATGTCTATTTGTGAGATGTAGTATAGATGCCTAATGGTACATTAGTGATATGTAATGAGGATGTGGAGTGTGGATCACGCGTGGAGAGGTGATTTAATGTTAGAATCTTTTATCTGTGAAGAGACCCTAATTAGATGGAGTGTGAGAAAAACACTTCTATCACTTCTGTTAGGTAGAAACACATTATCAATTGAGGTTGGGAGAAGTGATGTGGTAATAGGGGATTATCTCGTGAACTTAGGATCTATGGAGGCTTACCAGTTAGATATGAATTAAGTGGTTAGTCTAGTGAGCATGGTGGACGATGAGATAAGATGTGTTCTCGAGGTGTGAGCAATATGGAATGTAATAAGATAAGTGTGGTGAGATCTTTTCGTATGGTTATTTATGCATTTGTTGCTTATGTATTTTGACCCTTTGATTGATTAACTTAGTATTAATCTGTTGTTCTATGTGAACATATTTTGAAAATGATCTGTGGATTATACTATATTATATCTTCATCGTATGACTATTTGCTCTTGATTGTTTACAGTTATTATCTATTTCTAATTGGGTTTTTTTGTTTTACCTTAGCTCTAGTGTGTACATGAATCAGGTATGCTATGTGTTTCGGGTCCAAACATGAGATAACGTCTGTGATCTCAATTTTATTGGTTGCTTTGATTATGCAAATATTAACTTTATGTTTTGATTGCTTGCAAATTAATTGAGTATTAATGTGAAGATTTGTTGGATTTTGATACCCAATGAATCCCGGTCTATGATGTAAACATTGATTAAATTGTTACCAACAACTAAGTCCGAAAGCTTGATTCGAAAAGAACGTGGGCTGTTGAAAGTAGGCTAAATAATTAATATTGCTTACGACCCATATATATTACCTAGCCGTAAAAGTATATGATTTGTGTAAGAAAAGAAGAAGAAAACGTGTGCTAAAAGAAAGAGAATTCAACAGCCTACGTTGGAGAGGAAAGCGTGGAACTTCCTTTGTTTTTGGCATCCTTTTTTTTTTACTTTCTGTCGTTGTTTTTCTAATTCTTTTTTACTACAAATCATCACCGTTATCTTATTCTTTACAGGTAAAATTGAGGAGCAATCGAGGTGAATCTATTGGTTGTGGGTTGGAGCCGTTTGAATTGATTATTTGGTAGAGAAATGTAACATAAAACTGAGCCCAGAATCACCGTTTTGACGACCTTTGGAGCGATATTCCGCGACACGCTCTGTCAATTATTGATAAGTGCATTTTTACGCACCTATTTTATTGTCAAAACATAGAAAATTGTTGATTAATATGTTAGAAAATAACTTAATTCTATGTAAATTATGTTTTGCAGGACAAATTGATAAATGTAGCTGAAATAAGGAAAAATAAATGAAAAAGGACCAAAATGGAGGAAAGAAAAGATCAAGGACTAAAATACAAATACTCTAAACTTGTTTCTAACCTTTTGATGAAGATTCTAGAGTATTAGA
>CAIGRK010324940.1:0-15027 GCA_903798315.1 Fraxinus greggii | reverse complement strand
AGCTCTTTATATTTAACATTAAATCTTACTACTCCAAAAAAATATTTATGATTTTTCTTTATCTTTTATTTTAATTAGATTTTTTTAATTATTTTATTATTTTCCTATATTGAAAATTGAAATTTTTTGAATGCATGAAGAGCCAAACCCACTAATTTGAAGAGTCAAACACACTCTCTAAATTAAAATGTTAATTTAAAGAGTCTTTTGAAGTATGATTTTAAATATTGACTCTTTAAAATAAAGAGCATTCTATTTTTAAAGAGTCTCTTGAAAATACTCTAAATGATGACTGAGGTAAAAAAGTAGCAGTTGATATTAAGCTTCTGTTTGGTGCGCATTATTCTAGAGTGAGAATGAAAAATATATTCATTATTGGATCTCACATAAAAAATAAAAATTTAAATTTGAAGGTTTAATATAATGTATAACGATCATATTTATCATTTTTANCATGAAGAGCCAAACCCACTAATTTGAAGAGTCAAACACACTCTCTAAATTAAAATGTTAATTTAAAGAGTCTTTTGAAGTATGATTTTAAATATTGACTCTTTAAAATAAAGAGCATTCTATTTTTAAAGAGTCTCTTGAAAATACTCTAAATGATGACTGAGGTAAAAAAGTAGCAGTTGATATTAAGCTTCTGTTTGGTGCGCATTATTCTAGAGTGAGAATGAAAAATATATTCATTATTGGATCTCACATAAAAAATAAAAATTTAAATTTGAAGGTTTAATATAATGTATAACGATCATATTTATCATTTTTAGTAAATTTGTATAAGAAATAAACCGGGGTTAAAAGTATCCCAATTCCTCTCTCCAAAGACAACCTCATAAGCGCATTATACTGTGCTATTTTACAAAACCCAGCTATTGGCTTGGATAATTTGCATGTAATGTACCGCAATTTAGCACTGTAATCACCGCCCCAACCCCGACTTTCATGATTGGGAACCTGACAGTGTGAAATTCAGAATTGGGAGGGCTTCTTATGACGGCGAAGAAGGCGTGGGAAGGTTTCTCCAAGGGGCTAATCGAGGAGGTGCATAAATGGGGTTCTATGAAGCAAACTGGCGTAAGCCTCCGTTACATGATGGAATTCGGGTCCAGACCCACAGCCCGAAATCTCCTCATTTCTGCCCAGTTCCTCCACAAGGAGCTTCCTATTCGGATTGCTCGCCGAGCTATTGAACTTCAGTCCCTCCCCTATGGCTTGTCCTATAAGCCCGCAGTTTTGAAGGTACCCTTTTCTTTGTGCTAGATATTCTCTTTATTTGTGGGTTTTCAGTAATTTCGATCCTCAAGGGATAAGGAGAGAATTGTGGGTAGATAGTGATTTTTTCTCTCTAACTTGGACCTTTTAAAACTATTTTCACTTCATGATTTAGCTGTGGTGGTTAAAGTATATAATCTGACCACGTGGAAAAATTGACTATTTAATGCAGTTATTATTTAAAATTCATTTTATTGAATAGTATACTCATAGTTTTTCTTGTGTTGTGATTAATTTATTCCATTATCTACCATTTTTATTGCCTAGTTTACTCAGGGAACGATTTTGCATTATCTACCATTTTTTATTGCATAGTTTACTCAGGGAACGATCACGCATTGTTGTTTATTGCAACTCATGATTCCGTTTGCTTTGTCTCGAAATTAGCTTTCGTTTTCTAATTTTAAGTTTACATTTTTGGTAAATGCTGGATAACGAGAAAGTATGATGGACTTGAGATTCTTGTTGTTTGGAGTAGTGATTGTTGAGTTTGGAACACAAAATAAATTTTTTATTACAAAAGACATCACCCACCACTCTTGGACTTTACTGTCTCTCTCTCTCTCTGCGCTCTAAACTCTATCTTTCTCTCACAGCACTTCTTTATTTCTCTACTTCTCTCCACACTTTTTACACACATACATTACATACAGCCACCACACAAAATGTGCGCGCGCGCATGTTAGAAGTCGGCGAAGGAGTATGGCAGTGGAGGAGAAACTCTAGAATGGCGGTGGAGAATTAAATTATTAGACCATTCTAGTTTCTTCTCCAGTCGGCAGCTTCATGGAAAATTCTCAAATTTTAAGCAGCTTGAGAAATCATCACCAAATTTTCTGGAAAATTCTGGACCTTCCTTAAGTTAGTGATAACTTTCAATTCTTCCCTTTGGCACCAACATTTTATTTTGACTATTTTCTTATACTTAATTTCTTATGTCTCCTCAACTTTCTTACTTTTGGTTGTAAATTTGTACATACCTCAATCTCTTGTTGTTGATTTGACCTAATCTCCTCTGTTGTTGTCTAATGCACACCCATTTGCCAAGGATTTTGTATTGCGCTAGTTTCTCGTCACTTGATTCTTGTACATCTATTGTTTCCTCGGAGCTTCACTTGGCTTCTGTGATCTCTTCTTGCAAATTGTCTTCTATTTTCATTTTATGTAGCAACTCTTCGGTGTCTGCCAGGCATATGCTTCTTCAAACACTTTTATTCCTTTTGAGTCTGATAGTTCCTCCTTTGCAAAGTCCACTCAGAAGACTCTTCATGAACCACGATGTTCTATTCTGAGCAATCAATCCAATCATCTTCGCAATCCATTTATTCAGGAAGGACCACTACGAACGCTTATTCGTCCTTTAGATTTGAATTGAATTTCTTTTTCTCGAACCTGCTCAATTATTGTTGTGGTTGCCTCCGCATCCCATTCTTCTTCACTATTATATCACTTGCTTGTTGAAGGTTGCTACATTACCTTATGTTGGCTCCTCTTTCTTGAATAGTCAGTCTCTGACATAATAGCATCGTTGTCACGTACAAAACACGAGCTATTAGTTCGTTGATATCTTTGACATCTCTTGTCGCAATTTTGTCAAGCTCCCCTTTTTTGATAACTTCTATCAGCCCATCCTTCAGATTTATTTTCTTTTTATTCTTTATTATTTTGTTAACGGGATCGACCTCTTCTTAATAACGATCTTCTTCTTCTTCTTTTTATTTGAGAACATTGAGTTTTAAATAGTGATTTTTTTAGAATCTGTGGTTAAAAGTAGGAAAAATTTTTGGGTTTACATATAAAATATTTTATTGTATAAATATGTGGTTTAAAATGAGTATGAGAATTAAAGAGTTTTGAAATAATGATTGTCAAATAGAGGTTTAGTAAGATCCTTGACATTTGTTTGATCAATGTTTATTGGTTTGCCAACAAATTTGCTAGATTAACTAATGAAGGTTGCTCTTTCCAACCTTGTATTCCAACAATGAAACTTCTCAATTTGGATCTCAATCCATTAATAATTATTCTTCTCATTCTAAACTCTGAAATTTTACTCGAAGTATCTAATTCAAAAATTTCGGGACAGAGAAATTTAACTTTATTGAAATATTAACTCACTATCATCTCTCCTTGAATGACCGAAAGTAGCTCATCCTTCACAAGCTGCAACCTTGTATCATTTTTCTTTAAGAATAGTTAGGTTAGAGTGTCCCATGCTTTTTTTTTTTGTTGTGTTCTTATCTCTTATGTACTCTAGTAATTCTTTCTTGATTGCTGTCTTTATAACGAACATGGCCTTGCCCGCTCTGATTATCCATTTCTTCAGGAACACGGCTTCCTCGGCAGAGTCATGTCACTTTCGCCAACTACCTCCCACAAGTCTTGCCTTGATGATACGACCCTATGCAAGTTTGTTATGTAGTATAATTTTAGTATTTGAGCTTCTTCTTTCCACCTATTACTTGTAGGTCGTCCATGGTGACTTGATTTACTTCCTCCTAATCAAGTAAATTTTATGAAAGCTTTACAATCTCCCTCTATACATGAACTCCAGAAGCTCAAATTTAATCCCTAGACTGTCTAGCTTTGATACCAAATTATTGAATTTGGAATACAAAATAAATTTTCTTTTATTACAAAACATAGTTGTACAATTTTAAATACACACCAAATGCACTAGGTAATATAGTGTGTTTGAGTCCCTTTTTCTAAAAATGAGTTTTGTAGTAGTGAATTTTTGGAGAATTTTTGGTTAAAAATAGGAAATAATTTTAGGTTTACGTGCAAAATTATTTAATTGAAAGAATGTGTGATTGAAAATGAGTTTTTATGTAACGATCTGGCCTCTATGCTCAAGCCGTTATATCATACGTATTGTTCACTTTGGGTTTTTAAGTCTTTCGTTAGGCAGAGATCTTGAATTCGAATCTTGGGGGACGCGATAGAAAACTACGAAGGGGCAAGTGGACATATGCCCACACAAAGCGGACAATATGTATGATATAACGGCTTCGGCATAGAGGTTGGGTCGTTAAAAATTGTCCAATTGGTACCAAAATTATGGCTTAAGTTTTTCATTTAGCAGAGGTCTTGGATTCGAATCCTGTGAGATGCGATAAAAAGCCATGAGGATGTAAGTAGACATAGGCTCACCCAAAGCGGACAGTACGTAAGCTAACAACTTGGGTATAAAGATCGGTTCGTTTAAAAAAATCTATGCCCGATCCGTTAGCTCAGTACTTGTCCAATTGTACTTCTCTCTCTCATTACAAAGAGGTTTTGGATTCAAATTTTGGGGGATGCGATAGAAATCTGTGAAGGGTTAAGTGAGCAGATGCCTATCCAAAGCGGATAGTATGTATAATATAATGGTTCTGGCATAGAGGTCGGGTCTTTACATTTTAGATAGTGAGGATCAAACAGGGAGATAATATTAACACCCTACTTTGCAATTGTATATTTCTCTCACACCACTCTTGGACTTTATTGTCTCTTTCTCTGCTCTACACTCTATCTTTCTCTCACAACACTTCTTTCTTTCTCTGCTTTTCTCCACACTTTTTAAACACACACAATACATACAGCCAAATATTAGAAGTTGGTGGAGGAGTATGGCGGTGGAGATTTAAATTATCAGACCATTCTAGTTTCTTCTCCAGTCGGCAGCTTCATGGAAAATTCTGGAATTTAAAGTAGCTTAAGAAATCATCACCAAATTTTCTGGAAAATTCTGGACCTTCCTTAAGTCGGTGATGACTTTCTGTGATTACATAGCCCTTGTTGAAGAAGATTGTATTGTCAAATTTATAATTAATGCAGTCTCTTTTTCCTTATCTTTTCTTGCCAGGTAAGAGATTGGTATTTGGATTCTTTTCGTGACCTTAGATCCTTTCAAGATATTAAGGATAAGAGTGACGAGTTGGAATTCACACAAATGATTAAGATGATTAAAGTCAGGCACAACAATGTGGTCCCTATGATGGCTTTGGGAGTTCAACACTTAAAGAAACATTTGGATCCTAAAATCGATTACAAGGATTTGGATGAAATTCAGCAGTTTCTTGATCGGTTTTATATGTCAAGAATTGGGATTCGCATGCTCATTGGTTAGCCCCCCGACCTTTTTGTTGACCTGCTTATTTAATTGGTAGCTTCTAATGGGCACGTCTATTTTATTGGTGTGGAAAGAAATTTATGCCAAACAACAATTTGTTTGCTTCAAATTTATTGCCAACTCAGGGCAGCACGTGGCGTTGCACGATCCTAATCCTCTCCCTGATTGTATTGGTTATATACATACAAAAATGTCTCCTGTTGAGGTTGCAAGAAATGCTAGTGAGGATGCCCGTTCCATTTGTTTACGAGAGTATGGCAGTGCACCAGATGTTAATATCTATGGGGATCCTAACTTCATGTTTCCGTAAGTTAGTAATTTTATTATTATTCTCTATTACATTTAGTTTTTTGTGTGGTATGGTGCCAAATCCCAGAAACTTCATCTTATTGCTTTTATATCAGTTACGTACCAGCACACTTGCATTTGATGGTTTTCGAGCTGGTAAAAAACTCCCTTCGTGCTGTTCAAGAGAAGTTTATGGATTCAGACAAGGTTGCACCTCCTATCCGTATAATAGTTGCTGATGGATTGGAGGATGTTACCATTAAGGCACGTTCTTTTTCACCTCTCATTTTTTCTTCTATCGAATTGAGAATCGGTTAATTCATTTACGTATATTTTGTGAATGTTAAACCACTACAAGTTCACTATATAGATGCCAACATTTTATCTAGGTCTCTGATGAAGGTGGCGGAATACCGAGAAGTGGTCTTCCTAAAATATTTACATATCTCTACAGTACTGCAAAGAACCCCCTAGACGAGCACTCTGACATTGACCTTGGAACTGTAACAACCATGGCTGGTTATGGTTATGGACTTCCTATAAGCCGTTCATACGCAAGGTATTTTGGAGGGGATTTGCAAATTATCTCCATGGAAGGATATGGTAAGTTACTTCTCTCTATTTGCTTACCTTACTACGAGTATTTGCTTATTAGCATACATGAGATCGTTGGTCGTAAAAGTGATCACCATTTGGCACATAGCCTGCAAGTTGCTCCATGATTTTTGTATTTGGACTTTTGAGTGTAAGATTTCATCATTTTAGTCTGTCAGTTAGCTAGGCATCATATAGTGAGATGCTTGTAAGCCTAATTTTTGGAAGGTCAGGTAGAATTTTTGATGCCTGATCGGCCCAAAGTTCACATAAATACAAAATAATGGGTTTAAGTTCCTCAATTGGTTCATATTCTTCAGCCTAAAGCTTTGCAAATGCATGTATGATTTATTCTGTCTCATTGACTTTTGGATCTGTGGTCTGAATGCTTACAGGAACAGATGCTTATCTTCATTTGTCTCGGTTGGGAGATTCTCAAGAACCTTTGCCTTGAGCATTGGTGTTGCAAATACTTAATTTGAAGAATCTGGATCTTGATTGTAGTGAAACATATTGCAGTTCATGGTAGTCTTATTGTTTGCATAAATAGCTTTGCCATACTATACATTTTCTGGGCAAGGAAATATTTTCCAATTGTGGAATGTGATTATTTGCATTGGAATGATAAGTTCATCGTATGAGGGATATATACCCTAGCCTTTCTGTTTCCAGCCAACAATTTTGAAGTGCCTAGTACCGAACTAAAGGAATGATTTTCCCAAACATACATGTAACTTTGATTCATCCAACCAAATAAGTGGTTTGATCAAAAGAAATTTCAATTATTTTTCCACTTCAGTTTGCACGTCTTTTGTTCCAACATGAATATCATGTTGACTGTTAATATTACAATATAAAACACTTGCCAAGGTCTTACTGCAAATCAATCTGAAAAAAGGTAAAGAATTGTAGACTTGAAGCAATTTACTCCAATCTTCATGCAAGTGGTGGCAGATCTTCTGGAGCTATGTCATATAGATGGATCTGAATGATAACTAAGCTATCAGTGCCTATTTTTCTTTCCATGCTTGCTTCGCTTCCCGCCACTTCTCTTCCACTTGGCTACCCCACCTGGCCGATTCACTTCTTCAATCTCTCGGACCTTGCGTTTCCTGCATAAACACAAGGAGCATGGTCCATGTCAGTGATGTCACCATGGCTTCATAATTCAATGTTACTGAACAAGACAGCTAATTGTCTCATATTAGCAGCATTTAGGTAAAAAGCAATATATATGTTTGGGAAACAAGGTAAATTTTCTTACCTATATGCACCAAGGTTGCGATCAGAGAGCAGCTCGTCAGCAAGGGTTGCTTTTCTCTCCTTCTTAGTAAGTCTACCCGTGTAGAACTCTTCTGCCGACTCTATCACAGTACCCACCTGATCAATTATCAAAGAACTCATCCATTAACCTCTTGGATGACCATGACCAGAATCAATTTAATGTAGTACTTACTGATAGCATTGGACTGCAATTCAGATGCAAAATTACCTGGAAATACTTGGGAAGTGTTTTTGATTTTGAGTCACCCTTCTTATAATGCCTTGTTGGATCTATGGCACTCCTCAACTGTAATGGTAAAAAAGAGTCACCTTTCATCAAGAAATAGTCTTCCAAATGGATTTTTTTTGTTAATATTACAGAGTACATAAACTCCAGTCATTAAAGTAGTAATACTGATAAACTCCAGTCATTGAAGTAGTAATACTGAGGTAGGATGCTATGGTACAATTATAGGAGAAGAGAAAAGCTGAGGGAAGAAGAGAAGGGAGGTAGAAAAGAAAGAAGAACTAGATGGAGGAAAGGGAGAGAAGAAGAGAGAGTTCAGGGAGAAAGTAACAATTTTTATTCATGTCAAAGTTGTTTTAATTACATCGCATAAGCCCCTATCATACAGAGTTTAAACTAGTCCCAACTGAAGTAGGAACACACTTTAAAATTAAACCCTAATTATGTTTTTTAAATAAGCTTCAAAATTAAAAATTAAATTAAATAATATATCTTCTAATATTCCATCATTTCTCCTTGGTTGAGAAAACTTGACTCTGGCAAGATAAACTGCAACTTCTTAATCAAGGATGGCGATCATTCTTCTTGATTAAATCATGGAACCAATTATGTGACAACAACTGAATCTGAATATTAGTCCCAAACATCTAAGGGGGACAATCTCTCTTTTTAAGCAACTAGAGATAAAGAACCCCAATAAGCAACAATATATGCAACTCATCCACAAGAACTATCACGAAATCTACATGAGAAGCACAACGCATTAGTATGGTAAACTAGGCTGTAGAAACAAATGATTAATGGTGAACTCGAATGTACCCCGATAAGGAGACAATTACGCTATATTGGAAACAATACTTTTAGCGACGGCCAATCAAATAAATTAATTTCAAGTTTATGATTCAAAAAAAAATTTCTTTACATGTTTACGTTGCAACCCTATGGGAAATCCTCATTTGTGTCATGGTGAATTATGACGACATTTAATAGGCTCAACAATAAAAACCTCATTATCTTCCTCAAGTATAACACAACTAGACTCGAGAGGTGATTTTCGGGATTGGAGCAGTAGACTAAGCGCATGACAAGTTTGATGAAGACAGAAGGGTATGTACCAAAGGTTGCCCTGCTGGTAAGCATTATCTGAGGATTGGGGTGCAGGAATGTTGACAGGCAAGACTGCAGGATTCAAACAATTAAGAAACCTAGACGCTATAACGCGGGGAGCTTCATAATATCACAACTGCAATAGCTCTTCGAAGTGGTAAGATACTCCCTAATAGAGAAAAAAATATCTTTTAGCATATAGTAGATATTCAGAAAACCCCAAACCTCTTTAAGAGTTTTTTTTAGCCCATCGGTCCCTTAGCCGTTATTTTATTTCAATTCAATAATGTTAAAGTTGTTTACAAGTTTTAGTCTTCTCAATTGAAATGTTGAACAGATTGTTTCAATTTTCCTCTCTAAAACACCATTGTAACCATGTTTTAGTAGGCATCTGGACTGTACAGCAGGAGAGAGTTTCATCCATCCTGGAGGAAGTCGGAAAACTCAATCTAAATGTGATCCTATTGAATAGGTTTTTGGCTATGAAATCTACTATCTCTGTCTCCAACTTTTTAAGGTATTATTGTTTGGTTTAATCCAAGCTGCTCTAACAGTTGGATACATTTGATGTTCTCCATCCCAAAATTTCTATGTTTCTATAATTGATTACATATTTCAATTCATATTTTTAATTTTTCTTTCTAGAAATTAAATAAATCACAACCAGTAGGAAGTGAAAAATCCAATCCTTGCTAGATTTCTAGTGCCAGATTAATTATAAAACCTAAGCGTAGAAATTTTTCTACTCTTCGGATTTTGAACAGAAAGCTAAATGCGCAAATGTTTGTACACTGGAAATTTATCTCTTCTCTGAGGTTCTATTGTTCATATCTTCATTCTCCTCCTTAAGTCATATTGATTACCTTGGTGACTTGGTAAAGGACCAATGCTTATATTTGTGCGTAATCATCAGTAATTACCGAAAATAAAAGTAAAATCACCAATAGATATTATCATATACAGTGGCTCCCTAAGTGGAACAAAAGCAGAGAAAGTGAACAAGAGGGAGAGAAAAATTCTCAACAATTTATGATAATCCAATAGCGTCTGGAAATCAAATTTCTGGTTTATATTTTGGAAAATCGTAAATCTTAGACGGCCAAAAATTTGAAAACTCCATATCTTCTGTGGGTGAAAACTAACAAAAAGTTATCATCAAACCAATCAATCAGAAACTTTACTTAGTTTATCTTCATTTTTGTACTGTAGTTTATTTTCTAATTTTTTTTTTTTGAGGAACTTGCATTGAGAATGATAAATTTCTCTCAATTTTCAACTAAAAATGGGGAATTTATATTTTTGTGACATTAGCATTACACTAACACAGGGTCTTGGTCATTGCTTGCTCTGGCTAAATACAATTACCAGTTATAAATCACATAAAGAAGTCTGTCTAGAGCTTTATATCGCAGGACGTTCCTAAGTTCCAAATGGCATGGTCAAGAATCAACTTTAATCAATTCGCCAAGGAAATAGATAAAAGTACCTTCAACAGCTGAAGATCTTTCTTGAGCTCTGGCGTCATAACTGGCGCGGGCATATCAAACCTGTTAAAAATTTAACAGCAACCCACATAAAAAATCAAAACTTTTTTCAAGAAAAAAATTAAACAGGTGAAACCTCAACTCAAAAGGAGGCCAAAAAAGGGAAAAAAGAAACATGTACCAACTCTTTCCAGCAGTGTCTTTAATTTGTTTCTTTAACAATTTTTTGAGCCTTCTTGGGTCGTTCGGAGGAACAAAGAGGCCGTCAATGAGCTCCGAACTAGGTTTGTAGAGGGCACTGGTTTCAGCATTATTGGATAAGGGATTCCCGGTTTTGGTAGAGCCAGTTGCAGAAGTGGATGCAGATGAAAACACGGGTAGTTTAGGTTCCCATGAAAGGCCTATCACATCGTCTTTTTCAGGCATTTTGAAGCTGCTTTAATTAATTTATATACGTATTTCCACTTCAATTCAAATCTGAAATTCGCTGTAAGAATTGGGATTTAGGGTTTTTGAGTTGCAAGGAATAGAAGGGAGAAAGAGAACAGTATTTGCCCGAGTATTGAGTGCTAGAGATAGAATAGAAGTGAAATTAAATGCGGCCCAGTAAGTTGCCAATGGGTTGGGCCTGATCAAATTTTCAACAGGAGGCCCTCTAACTAATGTTTGATTAAAAGAAGTAGAAAAACAATTATAAAAATATTTGAAACATGATTTTTTTAACTATATGATTAACAATGAATTTGGAAAAAAATAAATTCAAACAAGTGATTATACCGATTACTAATTTACTATAATATATTATAATTCATAACTATGGGCATGGTTGAGCCAATTTTTTGTGTAAAGTACATTTTAAAATAATAGATTGATAGAGAATATGCGGTAAAAAATGAAGGAAAAGATTTTGAGTTGCGTGTAATATTATTTTATTGAAAAATGTGTGATTGAAAAAAAGAGAAAAAATGTATTTTAAAAAAATGGGGATCAAACAATGGCTATATATCTAATAAATAATGTTATCTTAACACTATTGATGATAAAGTATTAGTCTAAGTAGGGTGTCATTCCAATTCTTTGTGCAAGTTCAAAATCTTCATTTTTGGATTAAACGTGTAGAATTTTGCAGAATCTGGATACTAAACTGTTGCCTAATTTGATTTGTCTTCCTTGAATATTGAACGCTTCCTATAATTTTAGATGTTGGAAGAAAACGAGTCCTCCGTGTGGATTAACTCGACCCAATTTGTAAAGGATGGTTTTTTGGAGGGAGGAGTTAAATTTTGAGTTTAAAATTTATCCCCCCACCACCCTCAACCAAATATAACTTTCATTATACAACAAACAAAAAAGATTTGTACAAAAATTCAGGTTTCTTCGAAGGGTAAAAATTATATGAGAGTGGAGGTTTGATTTTTGGAAATATAACATCTCAAATTAGGTTCTTGGATTGTGAACATCAAATTCCTTCCTAGGTGAACGAGTTTTTGACCAAGAAGCGGGTAGAAGATTGTGTGGAAAGCAAGCAATTAAAAGGCAAGTGATTCAACTTCATTTTGAAATTTTCAAATAAGTTTTACAATTTAGAATTCGATTAAAAGTATGCAAACATGTTTTACATTGATATCAGAGTCTAAGTAGGTTGTTTTTTTTTGCTTAAATACATGTTAAAAATGTGTTGAAATGATCAAAACACATGTATATTGTTTTCTTCAAAAACTTGAACACAATTAATGGCAATTTTTGATATACAACATATAAATTCATAAAATTTATATCATATTTTCATGATATTATGGAGAACATATATGGAAAATTCCATATTATTTGGCTTTTTATTTTGAGAGTAAAATCAAAACCTAGTTGAAAAAATCGAAAGTTCAATGCATCAAAACTTCTAGTACATTGGTTTCATGATGCCCATTTGGTATGGTTGGATAGTTTTCTTGAGATATTATGGCCTTTCGAAATTTTGACAAAAAAATTGAATAATCTGCCAATTTTTTAAAATGATGAACAGTAAATCGAGGAAAAAAAACAGAAACTGCTGCCATGTGGAGGTGATAATCATTCCAAATTCAATTTTAAAATTTGCATGTTGGTCCCCATATTTTTGAATGTTGACTATTCCAATTGTAATTTAGAAATTTGCATATTGGTTCCAAAACTATTTTTTGATGTTGTTTACTCTAATACCAATTTGAAAAGTTGCAAATTGGTCCCTCAAGTATTCTTGATTTTTTTTCAATTAAAATAATTTTCAGATAATCAAAAATATTTTTTGTTGAAATAAATTTATAAAAATCATTAAAAACATTTTTGACTTGATTAAATTCTGAAAATATTTTTATAAAAACAAGAATATTTATTAAGTGGTATTTGACTAGTGGGAGTTATTTTCTGAAGTACTCTATTTTTTTTAAATGAAAAATACTCGGCAAGTGTTTGAAATACCACATTTTATATACGTTCATAGTGATGTAGATCTTATCTTATTTAGGTTATGTGATCTATTGTGGCAAGTTTTTTATTTTTTGTGCTTAATCAGATATGATTGGATCAATGCACACTTTTAACATTCTTAGAGTATAAGTTAATATAGCACGGGTTGTGGAATATGTTGAAAAATTACGTATTACGTGCTTATCAAACTATGAAATTGATCCACGACATAACCTAGTACAATATATAAAAATATCTCAAAACAATGCGTCAAAAAGTGATGCATTTGAGACAGCCAATATGTGAGGTGCAGAGTATGTATCATCTAATGATGGGACTTCCTAAACATTGACATGATATTGCTATTAAAGTTCTGGATAATTTACTACATCTATGCTACAGTTATCTGATCAGGATTTTGATTATGAAATTAAATTCAAAAAATGAGAATTTTATAATTAATTTAGATATGTATGGGTAGTTCAAATTGTCAAACGATATCTATGTAAAATTTTATCTTTTCATGTTTAGTAGTTGTTTAAAGGAGTTTAATATGATTGCATGTACATATTTGATATTTTGATATTTATATATATGCTTCATATTTATCACATATAATCAAAATATTTTGCTTATTTTGTACATGGTTAATTGTTTAATTTAGTGGGAGTTCTAACGTTGAAAGAGAGTAATTCTGACCTAGAACTTATGATTTTGCACTATGAAATTAATTTTGTGATAATGAAACATTAGGATAATGGATGATGATTGTGAACTTAGTGTTAATTATCATAAAAACTAATCTGCACGAGTGTAAAATGATGTGTGCATAAATGGACATTTATATGTTTCTAAAATTTTGACAGATAATGGCATCTAAGAATATCATAGGTGACATTAATAAGGGTGACAAATTGAGTGGCAATAACTATAACACTTGGCGCCATAAAATTTGGTATGTGCTGGAAGAACAAGATTGTCTTGAGGGCATTAATCACGTAGTGGAAGACCTAGGGATAGGTTAAACTGCTCAATAGAAAAGGGATTAGAAAACTTACTAGACATTGAAAAAGAAAGATTCCACTGCTTGTGCAATTTTGAAAAGTTCCGTGGTGGATGATCTCATTCATAAGTGTGAGCAGTTCCCAACTGCTCATGACATCTAGACATATTTTAGAGAGAAATATGGTGGTACTACTGTGACTAGACTCAAATAGCTGACTACTAAGTTGATACTTATAAGGAACTTCCTAATCACAACATCACACAGCATGTGAGGGTCATGTCTACTATGATAAGCAGCAAGTTTAGGCTCTGATCCTCTCATTTCCTGATAATTGGGAACATCTGAAAGTCAATCTGACTCACAATGGTAGCATCAAATCATTTGCTGATGTTGCCCACCATGTGAAATTAGAGGATAAGCTCCTTGGTGCGACTAAATCTCTTGGACATGGTTTTGTAGCCGAATCTAGTTTTGGAAAGGCTTCGGGTTTTAAGAGTAAGAAGAATTGGTTCAACTGCGGGGAAGGAAGGGAAAAGAAGCTGGACAAGGATTTATAAAGAACAAACTTAAGTACAATAAGAAGGGTAAATGGTTTGAAAAGAAGAAAGATAAGAGCAAACCGAAATGCTTCAAGCGTCAAGTGTTGTGTCACTTTGCTCGAGAATGCCCCGAGCTAAAGAAGGTAGCTCTTATAAATATTTCTTTTAGTGTTGTATATGTTTCAACTGTTATGCTACCTGAATCCTAACCAATGTGGATTGTAGACTCGGGAGCTACAGACCATGTAACCAGGGATCGAGAAACGTTTGTGGAGTTACATTAATTTTCAGGTGGTACAAAGTGGATATATGTCGGCAATGATGATAGAATGAAGGTGAAAGAGATCGGTACATGCAAGTTACATTTGCATGGTGGCCATACTATTCTTCTTCATGATGTCCTATTTACACCGGGGATTAGGTTAATTTTCGATTGTTCTTTTAAGATTAGGTTTCAGTTTAAACTTTTGTGGTAATTCTGTTCGTATAGACAATGGTAATGTATTTTATGGATTTGAACATGTATAAGGTGGTTTTGTAGTGCTGGATTGTGATCCAAACACTTATAATTATTATGTTGATAATTGTTTTTCTATGAATATATCTTCTTCTAAAGATTTGGATGTTGATACATCTATATGGCATGCTATAATAAGACATATCGG
>CAIGRK010324900.1:0-11975 GCA_903798315.1 Fraxinus greggii | reverse complement strand
CAAAAATGAATTCAAAACCAAAAACTGAAACACGAAAAGAACATCACCTTAATACTCGAAACTACCTATTATGTTTCAGGTATTCCATAAATGCAATAATTCGAGATTCTTCTATTTATTAAAACCAACTCAAACCCGAGCCATCGATTCCTGTTCTACCCGTATATATATAGGGGTTATTAATGCAAAACGTCTCTATATTTAAAATTTATTGTGCAAAACGTTTGTACCTTGCATTTTTTACATTTTCGCCCCTATTTACACATTTTTATTGCGGAAATCATCATTTCCAATCATTTTCATCCAATTTCTCAATAAAGTTGTGAAATGATGAATATACCCTTCTATTTAAATTTAAAAAAATAATAATGAGAAATTACCTTTTGCACAATGAACTTCAAATGTTTTGTGCTAATAGGCCTATATTTAATAAACATTTCCATATATACCTTTTGATACGAAAACCTAACACGCTACTACTCAACAATATTTATGTAAGGGAGACAATTTAGTTAAAAAATATTCAAGAAGTTAAGAAATTCAACTAGATTACTCAATATAGTGGAAACTAAATACCAAAAATTAGAAGAAAATTAAAATATCAAAAAGTAAATTACAGTTTGAGAACGATGATTTATTCTTAGTTAATTTTATTTGATCCATAAATGAGGCAAGCTAGAACTTATAATTTAATTATGAACATTGTTTAAATTCTTCTACTCTTAAAACGAATCGACATTAAAAGTAACATTTAGATACATAACTACGTAGTATCGAAAAATTGCAATCCACGTATTGAACTCACTGTGTTTGAATAAATGAATAAATTATATTTAGAAAGAGAATTGTAAACTCAAGATAACAAAAAAGGTATTCTCAACGCAAGCTATGAACCTATCAAGTTCAATTAAATTTGTAAACAATGCAAGAAAATAAAAAAAATCGAATCACAAATAATAAACGTTTTGATTCATCAACTTACAATACAACCCTTGATTTTGATTTACAGAAATCACAAAATGCAAAGATTAACATCTAATAAAACTCTGAAATATAACAATCTAATGTGAGGTGATAAAAAAAAGGCCCAATCTTGATTTGTTAGGGTTAGAATCTATAATTTCATACAAATTACTACCAAAATTAGAGTTTTTAGATTCTATATTTTTTTACTTAACTTATAATTTGTAAAAAATTAAAAATTATACAAAAAATACGGTTCCATTTTGGTATACACGGTTCTGGTTCAAGAATCGAGAGATTCAGATTCAATTAAAATGTTCACGACTATGTTTGATTCCCATTAAAAAAAGTTTTGGAATAATATTTTTTGAGAAATATGTAGTTAAAAAATAAGAAAAAGTTTTGGATTTACGTGAAAAATATTTTAACTCATGCTTGATGGTCATTATTTTGAAAGAATGATGTTTTGAATAGTGATTATTTCGAAGAATATGCGGTTAAAAAATATGGAAAAGTTTTGAACTTACATGCAAAATATTTTATTATGTAAATGTGTGATTGAAAATGAGTATGAAAATTAAATAGTTTTGTTTTGAATGGAGGCAAACACGTGTTTATTGTGAGAATGTGTGATTAAAAAATAAGTTTTAGAAAAAAATATTTTTGTAGAATGATAGATAAACAGTACTACAATTCCACTCATATTTAGCACACATTTGGGCTCATTTTTGTAAAAATACATTTTTTCTTTCTTATTTTCAATTACAAATTTTTCAATAAAATAATATTACCTAAAATTTTAGCCCTTGTTTGGGCTCTATTTTATTCATATTTGATGGCCATTATTTCGTTAAAACAATATTTTAAATAATGATTTTTGAAAGAATATGTAGTTAAAAAGTGAGAAAAAGTATTAGGTTTACCTTTTATGTGCCACATATTTTGCTATGTGAACGTGTAGTTGAAAATAATTATGTAAAATAATTTTTTTTTTTGTTTTAAAGGGAATCAAACACAGGCTTAATGAAAATCTAGGGAAAAAAAATTAGCTTTAGAATAATGATTTTTTCTAGAGAATGTGTGGTTAAAAAATAATTTTTTTCGATTTATGTAATACTATTTGAAACACAGGCTTAGCCCCTACTTGACAACTATACTAATTAAACTCTTTTTTTTATATATATAATCATTTTCAATTACGCATTTATACAATAAAATATTTTGCACGTAAATTCAAAATTGTTCCATATTTTTTAACTACACATTCTTATAAAAATTACCGTTCAAAACTTTAGTCCATGTTTGGTCCAGATTAAAATTTAATTTTAATCCAAGTCAAAGTCAAACAATCAATATTAATCACATCTTTCATGGGTCCCACAACTTTTCAACTATATATTTCAAAAATTTCTATCAAAATCTACTAAAAATTTAATTTTAATATCCAACAAACACCCTCTTTTTGAAAAAATATGATTGTCAAACAGATGCTTAATTTTAGTTTTAATAAACCCAAACAGGGGCTTATTGCAAACCTGCAACCGAGCAACCCCCTTTGCTCCCTTCGTGGAATCCAAGCATTTTTAGCTCTAGTTGATTCTCATTATTTTTAAAATATATTTTTTCTTTCTCTTTTTTCAATCACACATTATTTAATAAAATAATATTATACATAAATCTATTTTTTCTTATTTCTTAACTACATATTTTTCATCCTTTACTATTTTAATATACATTATTACGAAAGAAAGAATGGCGCTCAAACATGCCCTAAATCCACTTCACGTTTCCGCTATCCCGCCTCCTCCCTCCACTTTTCAAAAGTTTTGAATTTCTGCGCCCCAAAAACCAGCTTGTGTGTGGCTGTGCAGCAAACTCCATCTCCTCAGTACCCTTATCCCTCTCCTTATAGTTCTCTCTCCATACATACTCATACATTACAATGCCGAGTAAGAGGAAATTGACCTCGGAAGATACGGCAGCGGCGGAGGGGAGCAAGAGATCCAGAAGACAAGCCTCCGACAGGCCAGAGAATAATGTGGCTTTGGACTTGAGTCCGGTGACCGGATCTGGTGGAGTTATCACTGAAGAAGTCGAAGTAGGGGAAGTGTTGGAGAATGGGAACTGTGAGAATACATCGAAACTACTTGATTCGGATGTGAAGCAGAAAGGTCGGATTGAGGTAGATGAAGATGAAGAGGAAGGTGCTTGTCGGTTTGTTGGAGAGCCGGTTGCGGATGAAGAAGCTCGACAGCGGTGGCCCCACCGATACAAGGCTTCGTCGGTAATAATCATTCACACCCAGTGACACACAAAAACAACCTTTATGTTAATTTGCATACACTGGTAAATGTATTTTTCTGTATGTCGGGTTAACACAAAGATATGTCTCTGGGGCCATTTGATCACGAAAGATCTGAATTTGGTCTGTATATGCTATATTATATCTGTATACTCTTGGCAGAAAGTTGTTATTTTGAAAATTTTTATTCAAGTAAAAAATTTACTTCACAAAAGTTGTTTAGGTATGAATCGAATCGCTCGCCACTCGTGTCCAGATTAATATCTAGATCAGTGAACTACGAATAGAATTTTTTAGGTTTAGTCGTTTAGGGTTTGTGAATTACCATATTTTACTTTTGAGAAATACTATTTGGCACATGTTAAAACATAGTTTAGGCAGCGCAAACTTGATATTAAATGAAATGTATAACTAAATGAATCACTTAATTATACATTTCATTGAGTCTATCGGTTAATGTCACCTAAATTATTGTTAATGTGCTAATAATGTCAGATATCATTATTCTGTACTTTTTAATTGGTGCAAATGTTAGTAAGTCTCCCAATTAAATGAGGTTTCCAAGTGAATCAAATTTTGTGGTTTTTGACCTATTTTCAAACTAAAATATTTAAAATGATTTAGAATTCTTTTCAAATTATATAATTATTAGCTGTTAGCTTTCATTTCAAACTATTGTTTACATGGCAACATAAAGGTGACACTTTTCAATTAAACTAAATAAAAATTATTTTGGTATAAATTCGTTTAAGCTGAAACTTTCTAAAAATAAATGTTACAACTCTAATATATATAAATCTTAGCACAAGCTTAAAATAAAATATTATAAAGTTCAACCATAACTGTAACCCTTCTTGAAAGTATAATTGCATCTTAGGTCAAGAAGTATTGCAACAAAAACCAATTAATTAAACTTTGAAAGATTGTTTTTGACATTGATCGTATTTGTTGCATTCTAAGCCCCGGTTTGACAATCATTATTTTTAAAAAACAAAGTTTTGAACAGTGATTTTTAGGAGACTGTGTGATTAATAAGTAGTGAAAATTGTGATTTTAGGTGTAAAATATTTTATGCTATGAATGTATGGTTGAAAATAAGTAGATAAAAAGAAGAGTTTTCAAATAATGGTTGTAACAAGGGCTAATTGTTGTAGATTTCATCAAACTATTTGGCTCTTTAGCTAATTTATTAACTCAACTTATTTCTTGAATGAAGGTATAGGACTTTACTTACAAACAACCACTAATTTTTATTTGTACCATAAAGTCTCAGAAACTCCTCAAATACTATAGAAACTTGAATTTTGAAAATTTTAAGTATGTGCACTGCTCAGTTATTGAAACTTGAATCTAAACAATTAATTCAATTTGACTTTAATTGATGGTCTATATAAATCCAAACCTATTTTGGTTCGTTTTGTGATTCGACGGAATTTTTTTACTGGGAGTGGAACATGATTGAGCCTCGTCCATCCACTTCCCAAATGTGTAGATGCTTTTAGGTGTTATTATGGTTGTGCTAGAAAAATCGGGTCAATGACAAAATTTTTGACACACAGGCAATTTTTCATTTCTAGTTAAAAAAATTAAACAAAAATCTCTCAATAAAGAACTGTCTAAGTCAGTCCCTAAAAAAGGCCCTCCTTTTCCTATTGTTAATGTTCCACGTGTGTATTTGTGCAGGCATTTAGTGAAATAGGTATACTTCTTGACTGCCTTTCTACACTCTACGAAACATTTGAACTAATAAATTAATATTTATTGTTCTGGACGAGTACAGGAAGTAATTCGAGCTAGACGCCATTTTACTCAAGCAGAGGTTGATGGGCAACTATTCAATCTGGAAGATGAGGCTTATGTTAAGGTGACACCTTATTTTGGTCTTCCATGGTTTTTTTTTTATTTTTAATTTAGATTTTCTCATGTGCGTGTCTGGGCACACTTTTGTTCAGCTAGGATTTTCCTTCTAGTTTATGAATACTTATGTACCGTTTGGATTAGTTTTTCTTACATCCGTTAAATCATGTTTTGGTACAAATAAAACAAAAATATAACTACTGTATTCCAGCTGCGCTTTACCATAATTTCTTCGCTGCACAATCAAAAGCACTTCTAGTGGAAGTCACTTTTAAGGAACTGTGTGATTCCTAGCGGTGCATTTGAGGAGCAATTTCCAAATGGTCAAAGAAAAGCAACACAATGACACGATAAGATGATAAAATTGCTTCGTTTTGCATGAGGTGATCTGCTTCCCTCATAAAAGGAAGATTATTAATTAATTGAAATTTATTATAAATTTTAAACCTTGTGTTCTTTTTCTAGAAAATTTCGACAATTGAATGTCAAATATTTGCTTTCAGTTAAACATTTATCTAGGCAATTTGTTTTGTGAGATGTTCCCAGTAAAAAAATACCTGGGATGCTTTCCTGTAGCAAATTGCAGTCAAAAAGTCTTGCTGAATACATTTCATTTCCAAACCATTAAATTACTTTAGCTTCTACATTTTGGTTTTCGGTTGATTGCATCCGTTCTTTTTAATTGCATATCAACCTATATAGTCATATAGAACGAAGACTGTGATAGAGCATTGCAATAAATATAAGTACCTGAACACATTGTAAATCATATTATACTATTTTTGATATATATGCATAATGCATCCAATAGTATGCATCTAACACATGCAATAATGGTGTAGGCTGATGAAGGGCAAGATAATTTCATCTGAAAGATTATAGAGATGTTTGAGGCAGTGGATGGCTCAAGTAATTTTACTGCACAATGGTATTATCGGGCCTATGATACGGTAAGACCTTATCAAAAGTTATACTCATGTTTTGCAATAGCTCTTTTGTTGTAATGTTGATATGATGTATGGCTTTTTGTTTTGTTTGTCAGGTCATCAAATGTTGTGATAACTTTATAGATGACAAGCGCGTGTTCTTTTCAGAAATCAAAGATGACAACCTTCTGGATTGTCTTGTTAGGAAACTCAAAATTGTAAACCTACCAATAAAAGTAAGTCAAGTTTGCTTTAATATTTCCTTAAAACAATTTTTCTATTCTTGTTAGATTATGACTTAAATTCCATGAGATTTGGAATTTTGATTCATAGAGGAAGTCTAGATAATTTTTGTTCAGAAGTTCTGTTTGATAGGGATTAAATTTCATCATGGATTGAGAATTTGATTGGGATAAAGACTTACAATTGATGAAGAAGTGTTTTGGAAGCATTGGGATAGATTCAGGGCGTCGGTACGCAGCGCCGACATGGTTGCAAAGGGACAGGGGTTGGGCGTCACCAGCCTTGGGGAGCTGCAACGCCCTACAAAAGAACGACAATAGAAGGGCGCTAAGTTGTTGCCTGTTCGGGATGAATTTTACTCTTAGTTGGTTTTTGACGCGATTTTTGTGTTTTACTTCATCCGTAACTCCATAATTTGGCTCTTATATATACTTTGTGTAGGCTCTTCATAAGACTCAAGATAATAATTAGATCATTGTCGTATATATTAGAAACTTGAGAGAATTGTTTAGATTTAGATTGAAAGAATCAAATTTTGTAAAGACAATTTTAGTTTCTTGGTATAATAAGTTCTACTCCTCTTCCACAAAAATCTTATTTGTTGTATGATCCATTATTTTTATATTGCTCATATTATTTTCATCTTTAATTATTTGGCTATTTTTAACAAAGTGGTATCAGAGCTGAAGGTTTTTTGGCTGGTTCTTGGAGGTCCAAATTGGACATTAAAGCGAGACTGAAACAAGGTTAATTGTTTCAGGAAAGGCAACTATGAAATTCGAGATTCCTCTTTTAATTGCAATAGTAGATTCTCTTTATGACAAATCAAGATACGAGTGGTTCTTGCTCAATTGGATTTTGATGATACCTTGTTGGAGATAGATAGAATGCTCCCAACAATGATTGTGGAGAAGCAAAGCAAGGATTGGAAAGCAATAACTCGGGTAGAGTTGGCTGTGATCGGGTTGTTCGTGGTGATTTGAACAATAATATTGGTGAAACTTCCCGTATATCAGATAGAGCTGGTTGTGATCTTGTTGATCATGTTGATTCGAGTAGATTTGACAACTCAAGTGGAGTTCGAAGTGCTCATGGTGATTCGAGCAGGTTTGGTGACTCAGTTTGAGCTGGAAGTGAACGAGATGATTCAAGCAAGGGTGACACTTAAGGTAGTTCTGCTGATTAGCAGGGCTTGAATTCAGTTCACAGTTGCTGAGTATGTTCGGTGGGGGCATGGTGTTCCGATAGGGGCACGGTGGAAGAGCTGGAGAATAAATTGGAGACTGAAGACTTAATTTCTTACTATGAAATTTGTGTCAATGTGGAGTTTGTTAGATTGTGACTCAAATTCCATAAGACTTGGAAGTTTGATTCATAGAGGATGTCTAGATAATTTTGGTTTATAAGTCCAGTTTGATAATTGATCAAATATCATCATGGATTGAAAGTTTGATCGAGATAAGGACTTTAGGATTAATGAAGAAGTGTTCCGAAAGCATTGAAACGGAGTCGGGGAGCCAGCATCATGGTTGCAAGGGGACAGGATCTGGGCGCTGTGAGGAAAGACTATAAAAGGTTCGGCGTGCTTGTTCGGGAAGAATTTCACTCCTAGTTGGTTTATGACGCTATTTTTGTGTTCTATTTCATCCATAACTCCAATATTTGGCTTATATATATACTCTACGAGGTGTAAGCTCTTCATAAGACTCAAAATAACAATTAGATAATTGTTGTATATATTAGAAATTTGAGAGAATTGTTTAGATTTGGACTGAGAGAATCAAATTTTGTAAAGACAATTTTTTTTTTTTGGTATAATTAATTATCCTCCTCTTCTACAAAAATTTTGTTTGTCGTGTGATCCATTATTTTCATATTGCTCTTATTATTTTCGTCTTTAATTATTTGGTCAGATTCTCAACAATTTTATCAGGTTCTAATATGACGTACTGGATTTCAGGTTGGATTGGATATAAAGGAAGAAATAAGGTCAAAGTGTGACTATTACTATGATCAAATGTACTTGCTTCCATATACTTCTTTTGTAAGCTCACAATCAGGTATATTTTTCCCTTCAGTTATCGAGCAAGTTGTTCCCCTAACTTTGACTTTTTTAAATTCAACATGAAGGTTTTGATTATATATCTTTAATAATTTCTCAGCGATTTCTTGTTCCCTAGATAATACTGCTGCTAGCAGTGAATCTTGTTCTACCATCTCGAGTGATGCTGATGTTGCCGTAGTATCAAGTTCTGGTGAAAGTTCTGGAGTAATAGAGCAGGGTAGTGAGAAAACACTTTTGGACTTGTACTCTGGATGTGGTGCAATGTCCACTGGGCTTTGTCTTGGGGCAAACAGCTGTGGTGTTAAGCTTGTTACTGTGAGTTTTACATCTTTGCTCTTTTGGTGGATAATCTAGTATCTTTGTTTTCATTGTTAGTTTTGATAATTTCTGAAACCAATGGTATAATGATCTAATAAATTATGCATTTTATGGACGCAGAAATGGGCTGTTGATCTTAACCAGTTTGCATGTGAAAGTCTCAAATTGAATCATCCGGAGACTGAGGTAGAAATAGTTAGAAATGATGTTTTGTATTGGTACCTTCTTTCTGATCTTTTGTTCATTAATTTTGATTTCTCCATTCTTAACTTGGTACTTTAGGTCCGAAATGAATCTGCTGAGGATTTCTTAAACCTGCTGAAGGAATGGGAGAAGCTTTGTGCCTCCCATTTATCAGCAGAAACCAGTGGTCTGGTACATGAAAACGGGCTTTCCAATTGCATGGAAAATGATGAAAGTGGATCTGAGATCTTTGAAGTTTCAGAGATATTGTCAATTTGTTTTGGTGATCCAAATAAAACTGGAAAATCTGCAATGTATTTTAAGGTATCCAGCTTGTCTAGGGTTTATTATTTGGACTGCTATGAGAATCCACATGCTTATAATGAAAAACAAAAAAAGCAAACTTTCTCGACTCGTGATTCAGTGAGAGCTTGTTAAGTGGATGCATATGAGGTGCAATAATGTCGATTGCTATTTTTTCTTCCCTATTTCTATTTAGATTCGTTGGAAAGGTTATGGGCCTGAAGAAGACACGTGGGAGCCTTTAGAAGGTTTGAGGTACGGACTAAAAACAATATTTTTGTCATCGAGCTTAAGTTGATACTCGAAATCATTATTATTCAATTTAATTAGCTTATGGTGAATGCCTGCTAACTAGTGATTGTGAAGAAAAATTGAAGGAATTTGTCTCCATTGGCTACAAGTCAAAGATTTTGCCTTTGCCGGTAAGCTTTTGCTGGTTCTAGCAACTTGCGAAATCTTTGTTGCAATGAATTATTGAGTATTTTATGCTGATGCCACTCAGGGGGATGTCGATGTTATATGTGGTGGCCCACCATGTCAGGGCATAAGTGGGTTCAACCGTTTCAGAAACAAGGAAAATCCTTTAGATGATGACAAAAATAAGCAACTAATTATTTTCATGGACATTGTCGCCTTTCTCAAGCCAAAATTTGTGTTGATGGAAAATGTCGTTGACATTGTAAAATTTGCGGGCGGTTTCCTTGGGAGATATGCTATTGGTCGCCTTGTTGGAATGGGTTATCAAGCAAGGATGGGAATGATGGCAGCTGGTCCTTACGGACTCCCACAATTTCGAATGCGTGTCTTTGTGTGGGGTGCGCTTTTGACTGAGGTAATATTGTCCTTTTAGTTTCTTTTTCCCTACATGGAAGGCCATCATTTTGATTCAACTTGTTGAGTTTTACCTATATTTTTCATGTTTTTTGGGTTTCTCTTCTCTTGAGCAGAAATTGCCCCAATACCCTTTGCCTACACATAATGTTGTTGTCCGGGGGGTTATTCCAACAGAATTTGAGGTAGTTCTTGTTAAATTTCTTTTTCTTGTAAAGGTTTAGTGTTGACTGTTGGTTCTAGCTATAAATATTCACTGATGAATGCAGGCAAACACAGTTGCTTACAATGAAGGCTCTAAAATTGACCTCAAAAAGGAACTTTTTCTTGGTGATGCGATATCTGACCTTCCTCCTGTATGTAGAATTCACATTTTTCTCTTTTTCATACACTAAAGTAATTCTTTAATGATATCCATTTCAATCATTTCAACATAAATCTATTAGGTTGAGAATGATGAAGCACGAGATGAAATACCTTATGGTTCTGAGCCGGAAACAGAATTTCAGAGGTTTATAAGACGACGTTGGAATGGTGAGCACATGTTAAATATCATTCTTAATAGCCCGAGTGACATTCACTTAATAAGGTTTCTCAAGCTGGGTCTATATGGCCTCAGTAGTGCAGTGTTCTCTAGGTTAGATTCACTAAAATGATGATGGTTACAATAATCTTTTCTCATTCATTATCCAGGAGCTTAGTAATTGCAGAATAATATGTGAACATAACTGAGGTTCATGGCAATGCATCTTTTTGAGATTAGGGAAAATAAATATGAGGGAGCAGTGAGAAAATTCACCCAGTAATTACTGAACTCTCCTTTTCCTTGACCAGAGGGATATCTTTGGGAGAGAGATATGACAACTGAATACAACTTGTATATTTCCTTGAAAACTAATGGTCAAGAAATCAGTTTCTTCACTGCAAGTGTTTTGAAAGAAAATGACTAGAGTGCCAGTTATAGACATCCCATAATGGAAATAAGGTCATTCACTAGTGGACTGAGGGAGTAATACTTGGTATTATGTAGCCAGTGGCCTTGAGATTTGCTTTCTTTTGGGGTCAAATTCAAGGGTGACGTGTTTTTCATACAATTGCACAGAGCCACCACTTCTCATGTCCCTATTCGATAATTAACAGATATGAGATGGAAACTCACAATAAATGCGAACTTGCACTCTTACTTACGTGTAAACCCCCTTTTGATGCATAATATTGTATAGGGTTGGACAAAACTCTCGAACCGAATTGAGCGGTTCTTTTTAAGTTAAATATTTGAACGGGTACTTGAATTGAGAACCTTCAAGATTGGTTCGGTTTGGTTCTCGATTTTAAACCAAGAACTGAAAAATCGGATCTCCCAAATTTTTTTAATTTTTTGTTTTAAATAATTCAAATTATTTTATTTTTTTCTAAATAGATTTGCTAACTAATTAATTTAGTTAAATCCAAAATATGTTTTTCCAATTTCTAATTTCCAGCCAAGCCCAACTTAATCGAATTGACATAGGTTTTATCAAAATCTCTCATTCTACCATAGGGTCGTTTCTGTCGTTCTAGAGAAATCCAATTGGAAGCTCGATTGCACCTCTCTTTATTATTGTGAGCTCCCTATCTTCCTCTTTTTGTGATTTTAACAATCAAATCTATGAAGAATTCAACAAAGAGGCACAAAAGATACCACGTGATTGGATTATATAATTTTTTAAGAGTTAGTATTGAACATGTCAAAGTTGAATTAATGTATTTTTGTAATAAATATAAAAAAATTAATTATTGTACCGAACCTGAATTGTTTCATAATTAAATTTGGACCCGACAGTTTCACTTAGCCCATGTTTGAGCCACATTCTCTCTCTTTTTTTCCCACTCATTTTTCTACGGTACTCATTTTCAACCACACATTCTCCAAATAAAATAATATTACACAGAAATCTAAAACTTTTCATCACTTTTTCACCACACATTCTCCCATCAATCACTA
>CAIGRK010324832.1:0-12940 GCA_903798315.1 Fraxinus greggii | reverse complement strand
TTGAATTATTGTCAAACCGAATATATTGGGTTAGGTTTGGATTGGACTCAAAATTTATCCAACCCAATTCACGCCCCGTCCTAGTTGTGGGGAGAATTCAATTAGCATATGCTATTTATCGCTAAACAAATCCAAAAGCCACAGAAATTATCAGTTTTAAAATGTTAGTACACCATAGAATGTTTTAAATAATCATACCTGTTTTTACGATCGTAGTTTGAATTAGTACGAACCTCTATTCAAGTTAAATTACCCATGATTGAGGTCAATTCGAACTTGACTTAGATGTGTAAACTAGACCCCGTCGAGCGGACAAGGGTGCATACAAGCCGTGCTGGACCTACGACTCTTCGTAGTTCGTTTTAAATATAAAATGAAGGATTTTATTTTTGAGTTTTTAGTAAAGATATTTCTAATATAGATGAGTGGCCCAGGTGGGGTAGGTAGTGGCAGCTACAATTTAACCTGCACTCATTGGCTGAGGAGGCTGCTCAGGTTGGACACAGGTTGTTCTAATTTGACTCTAGTGAAAACTAAGACAAAAAAGAGTTCATATATATTTGTTCCTACGTTACTGTCACTTATTTAAATTTCGACACTACATTTTCTAGGTGTTCCACTAAAATTCTAACACTTTAAATTGGGGACATAAGATCTGAACTCGAGAATTAAAGATGTCATTTGACACATTTTTTGTGCAAGTGTGGGCTTGGAAAATTAGAACAGTTATCTTGAAGCTCGTGAACTCTTTAGATAGCTATATTCGAACAATTTTAATCATAATTCCTTTCGGGATACGGTATCATATTCAGCTAAAGTAGAACTTATTTGATCCTTGTTTTTTTTAAAATGCATTTTTCTCTCTCCTTCTCAATCACACGTTTTTCAATAAAATAATATTATACGAAATCCAAAAAACTTTCCTTAATTTTTAACCTCACGTCCTTCAATAATCTACTATTTTAAAATACATTCTTCACGAAAAAGGGGCTCAAACAGGCCGTAGTTGGAAAGATTGAATCTTTGCATTTGAATTCTTGAGATAGTCAACACTCTAAAATCCATACATGTTTGTCAGATGCATTTTTAAATTGTAAACTTTTGAATCCTTTCTCATCTTCCATGTGTAAAACCAGACAAATAAGGAACCTTAATAAAGTTTTTAACAAGGAATCCTAAAACACTGCACGAGCAAACCGTTGAATGAGTCAAAACCTAAATGAAGCAACCTCTAAGTGAATTTTTCGTATGGAGTATTTAAACATTATAATTCTCTTCCGTCGTTGCCTAATACATAAAAATGTTTTAACTTCATTTTTTTTCTTAATGATTAAGTTCTTTACATCAAGTTGGCAAACAAAACGTGGTTAGATAGTGTACAAGTTGATATCACATTGACGACAGTGTTCGCATTCCCGAAGGCACCCCTCTCTTTTAAGAGGATTCGAGGCAAGCCAAACCCTGATAAAATTCTTCGGTTTACATCGAATTAAACATCGTGCTCCACCGATTCTGCGGGCTCCCACGTCGAGTTCGGTGTATCTAGCCAGTTGTGAGTACAATTTGTAAATCATCCCTTATAGCCTGCAATATAGCATCATTTAATTGGACAATTTAAAAAAGAAAATAGATTTTTCAACCTTTATTTATTATTTTTTATTTTTGGGATAACATAGCAAATGACATTCAAAGTGTAAAGAGGGAGTGTACAAACAGTATACTCCTCTTAAATTTGAACTGTCACATTCTCACAACTGCCTGTCAAACAGCAATGTAAATAAGTCAACTAGGGTTTTCTCGAATTCCCATGCCCGTGTCTGAGCATCTTCAAACACATGGTACAAGTCTTCCTCAAAACTTCGCTCATTCTCATACAATGTTGCCCATTTTCAATGATTCTTTAGGAGTTTGACTTTTGAGTTCTCCATAAAACTGATTAATCACCTCACCCTACCGCACCGACTCTCCTCGTGTTCTGTTTCATCATTTTCTTGATTTCACACAATATCACCAGCTAACATCATGATTTTCAATTTCTAATACATTAACTGACAACTGTTCATTCCAATTTCAAAGTTTTTTCTCAAGTTTTTCCCAATGAACACCATTCACATTCAAGAATCTCAATCTCTTACTCCAGTCAATAGCCCTTCTCCTTCAATATCCAACAATGGATTCCCAATCCTAGCCATTGCAGTACTATGCATCACAGCCACATCTTTCTTACTAATCAGCTACTACATTTTGGCCACGAAATGCTGCTTCAGATGGCAACAGTTCGACCCTTTGCGACGTTTTTCTTTTAGACGACAGACGAGGAATGATGATCCATTGACAGCCTACTCTCCCTCGTGGCAAAGCCGAGGCCTCGAAGAGTTACTTATTCGAGAAATCCCCACTTTCCAGTATAGTAAAAATGCAGAAAATGGGATCCTATCGAAATGTGTGGTTTGTTTAAATGAATTCCAAGAACATGATATAGTTAAACTCCTTCCCAAATGTAATCATGTTTTTCATTTAGACTGTGTTGATATATGGCTTCAGAGCAATGCAAATTGTCCTCTATGCAGATCAGCCATTTCAGGCAGAAATCGATACCGGCTCGATCGAATCACTGCACCAAATTCTTCACCTCAAGATCCACAACCCTTGAGCATTGCTGGAAGTGATGAAGATTTTGTTGTGATTGAACTGAGTAGACTACAAGAAAGAGGTGGTTCAAGCAGAAATCTGGATCCTTCATGTACAACACATTCATCAAGAAAGTTTGATCAGAAAATTGGCAAATCAAAACCCAGAAAATTTCATCATTTTTCAATCATGGGAGATGAAGGCATTGATGTAAGAGAAAAAGATGATCAATTTTTAATACAGCCCATCAGAAGATCTTTCTCAATGGATTCCGCGGCGGATCGACACGTTTATTTGTCAGTTCAAGAAATTATGCAGCGAAATGGGCAGTTGTTCGAGGTAAGAAACAATGAAGAAAGCAGTAGCAGAGGATATAAATCAATTTTTTCATTTGGACATGGAAGAGGATCAAGAAACTCTGTTCTTCCTATTTGAATTTTATTTCTTAGAAAAATCATCAAACACATTTACTTGTTATTTAGTTGCAGATTTTTATTTGGATTTGATACATTTTTCAGCCTGTAGAATAGTAATCAAAGGATTGTTCTTAGTTTGCAGCATTGACATATTGTTCAAAGTTATTTTATAAAGAAATTGATGCGTCTAACAATGACCTAGCCTAATTTTGGTCAACTCTCCAGATTCGGTCAAACGATGTCTAGATTTTTTATTAATTTTTAGCTTATTTTCATGTTTGGCAAAGCTTAAGTTTTAGATAATCTCTAAGTTAGTTTAACATACCCCTACATTTCCTAAAACCACAATCTACCACCCACTTGTTATCCATTCATTCGATAAGACTCGCAATTTGTATGGATTAAGACTTGGTGTACGTTTGTCTCCATTTCAGTATTTTATTGATATGAGATTTATCATTTAACATACCTTTGAATATGGTTGCTCATTTAAGCAAATCAATCTTAAAATTTGTGTACTCGTTTGAATCTTAATTGGGTAAAATTTCTCATTTATGCTTAATGGACTTGATACATTATTAAAACTTTCAGTTCTATCTTAAAATGTTAATCTTGTTTAGAGAAATAGCTCAAATCGTTAAAGGCTTAAACATTGGTCTATATTTCGATATTTTGCAAATATATAATTTGCCCCTTAACAATAGGCACTACCAAACAAGCCAAATTTTAAATTGCATTATACAAATAAGACCATTAGGGACTGTGCACAAGAATTTTTGAAGAACAAATCGAGTCTTCTCCAATGTATATTATGGTCCGTTTGATAGACAAATGTGGAAAGAAGTTCCAATTCCGTTGGAAAATAAAACCCACTAAACCCATATGAATTCATTTTCCACGAAAAAAAGAAAAATGCAGTTTAAAGTGGTTGTACCTTGAAATTCGACATTTTCCACGTTGCAATCAAACGATAAAGTGGAATTCGTTTTCCTCTGATATGACATTTTTCATAGAAAATGTGACAATCAAACAGGCCTTAGTATTCTAAATGAATCAACAAGCCTATCTATAAAAAAAATAGTTGCAGAATTATCTTCATACTCTTAACAATGGGTGACAAAAAGTATAGGCGCAAGGCAGGGGTTGGAATGATAGCTAAGCCATAATGGGTGGATAAGACTTTGTTGTGCTAATGAGACTCTCCTTCATGAACGAAAATGATTGTGTTTCAACTTTTATGTATTAGAGAATGCAATGGCAAACAGGCAAAAAGACAAATCTTTTCCAAACAATGAGAAGCAATTCAAGACTTCCACTTCAAGTTTACTTATGCATTAATCTGTATTCTTGGTTTGGCTTCCAAGATCATTTTGACATATAATTTAAATTCTTGCTTAAGATAGTCTGAAAATAGGGCAGTAACTAGAAATTATTGGGTCTATCAAGTCACAAGAAAATCATTAAAGTCTTCAAGTTTATACAAGTATGGTGTCAGCAGTAGACTATTATAAAGTAAAATCAGTGTTTATTGAGAGGGAGAAAATTCTCTAGATTATGTAGGAAAGATAGCTCAAATAGTGGGACTAGATGTCCTTTCACCTTAGGTAATTGTAATGGTCAAGATGAGGATTGCGAAGATCCCTGAAAATTCGTGAGAATTTAAGAATACAATGTCGTGGGTAGGGGATGACTTTATCCATATCTTGGCGATTTCGACTAAAATCATTGGATTTGGGCATAATGTAGATGTTTCGATATTTACGCTTCATTAAACTATAAAAGGGAAAAATGACATATTTAGAGGAAAATATATAATTACACTATTAGCTCCCGTTTCTTTCTCATTTTTCATTCATAAAAATGAAAAATATGACCGTTATTCATCAAATCAAGCCATCAATTTTGAATTTCTATATCTTGTGTGGGACTCAATAACGGTTATATTTTTCATTCTCATTATATAATAATGTAACTCAAACGGACTCTTACTATGCGGGTGATATTTACGCTTCATTGAACTATGAAAGGGAAAAATGACCTATTTAGAGGAAAATAAATAATTACAGTATTAATATGAGGGTCCATTTGACCCAACGGTCCAAAATAAGCCTAAAAAGAAAGTGGGCTGTACAACATTCATTTCTAACCATTTTGGGCTTCTAACGGTCCAAACTCACCCGTTGCGTAAGATTACATAAAGACCCTTGTTGAATTCCCGCGAAGAAAAGTGGCGCCAATTCTGACCTGGCAACTCGCCACGTCAGCTTCCCCGCCAAAAAACCCTAATATCTCTCTACATTTTCTCCCAATTCCCCCATTTTACTGGTTTACCTCCACTCTTTGTGTTCGTGTTCACTTCCATTTACTGGTTCACCTATACTCTCTGTGTGTGTGTGTGTGTGTGTGTGTGTGTGTGTGTGTAATGGAGTCCGCTAGATCTCCAGATGTGGATTTGATGAAGTCAGAGAAGACCATAAGTTCACCGGCGCCGTCGGATCGGAAGGTCAGGATGAAAGCTCCAGATTCGGATCCAAATCCATTGACTGTCAAAACCCCTGGGAAGCCTGTTGATCCGCCTCGTCGTTTACGCAATCGAAATGCTGTACTGTCAATAAAAGAAATTCGGCAGGCGGCCAATAAGCTCCGGGAGCAGGTTCTTGACCCGCCCGCTCGACCCGACCCGATTATGAGTTCCTCTGAGTCTACGGACAACACCAAATCGAAGAGGAAGAAGTCTAGTAGTAATGCTGATATAAAGCTTCCTGAAAAGTAAGTGTTTTTCTGAAATTGCATAAAGGGCGGGGTTACAGGAACGAGTTTTTTACTTTTTGTTTGTACACGATCTGGTGTTCTTTCGATTAATTAAAATGAATGCCATTGGTTAATCGAAGAATTTTTTTTGCATTCGGACAGTTATTTTTGATTACTCTGTAATGTCTTGATTATCTTTTGGCAATTAATGGTAAATGTGATGTCTGTGTTTCAGGTATGAGTTGTTGGATCAATTCTTCAACAGCTTAGATAGCTCAATCAGGCTGCTACATTTAAAGAGATCTGCACCGAATTTTACTAATATTAGCCCCCAAATAGAGAGATTGACGGATAGGTGCATAATTAGTTTCAGTTAAATATTTTCCGTTGATGATTTTTTGCTTCTGATATTTCGTTAATTTATTGTTTGGTTAATTTTTCAGGAGGTTTACATATAGCCATTTAGCTCAATTGAAGTTTATTATGCCTGAGGCTATTGAGTTAAAGAAGGTCCTCCTGCATGATGAGCGCACAAGTTGTATGAAGTCGGATCTTCATGTTACACTAAGTGTTGAAGCAATTGAGAATAATAGGAAGTTGAAATCTGATAGTGGGAATCTGCAGCTGAGGAAAGTTTTTCGAGCTCGACTGTTGGATTTTATAAAATCGCATCCACAGGTACCATTTTGATACTTATTCAGCGGCCCCTAACTGCATGTTGTTCAACATATATTTATAATTAATTATGTGTATTTTTAACGAATAAGATTTGGAAAAATAAACTATAGATCAATCTCAATAACGGCAATTGATATTCTTTTCAAGAAACTTAAAGGAGTAATTTTGGGTAGCCTGGCTATAACCTGATTGTACGTATACAATCATAACTTGGATGAAGAACAGAACTTGTTATTTTGTTTCATTAGATATTGAAATTTACATAGATCTTATTCTGTAGTATGAAATGATCAGTTTCAGAAGCCATGAAGATGTACAGATTTCACATTCGAACAAAAGAATATGTTAATCTTAAATAATGTTTATATCAGTAAGAATGATGGGCTGAAACTAATTAAATAATTATTGTTTTGAGAATTAAGATGGAACAAAATGCTAGAGTTTCACTGCCTGCATAAGAAAACTGTTTGTCGTATCTAGATATGTTTTCATCAAGAAATAGAGCCAACCATTTAGCCATACAAGAAATGATAGGGATTTAAGTTATTCAAAAACCAAAAACATGGGCATCACTTAAATTAGTCAAGATAGAAGGGCTCAGTCTATTTGTATATGGTGCATCAGTCAATGTATTTTTACTATATTCTGGTGATGTTGTTTTGCTTGAATCTACGTGACTTACAAAAAACCACATCTGAAATCAGGGGGATGAGGTCCCAGAGGAAATACTACCAGAGCCATTCAGTCGGTTGCAACAGACGAACGAACTTAGAGCCTCAAATTCATCTTCGATGAGTGAGACACCTGCCATGGAATTTGCACAAGGGCATCCAGCTGCAGCAGCATCACATCTATCTCAAGCTTTCAAGAAGTCTTTCTCCCGACATGGCTCAACCCATTATGCAGAAAACTTGAAGCAAGAGTATTCAGTTGTCTCCATCCATGCTCCAGTTGTTTCAGAACCTAAGCCAGCCGAATGCCCTTATGATCAGGAAACTAGTGCATTTGCTGCCAATTCTCCTTCCAATAAATCTGTGAATCTAGCAAGTGTAAAATGCTCACCCAGTGTGGCTTCATCAGCTAGTTTATCACCATATCGTCTGGAAACCCCTGTAAAAAACATAAATTCCTCCAGTGAAATGTCTACCACTCAAAGAACTCCTGCAGAACTTGTCTACTCCCCGGCCGAACTGATGAGTGCCACTCCTGTTCTTCGAACACCTAAGAGACGATACATGACCCCAAATGATGATTCATTTAGATCACCAAGCAAACTGGTCCAGCGTCCGCCCCGTAGTAAAAGGTCTTTGATTCTTGACACCCCAGTGAAGAGCGTGAAGATTGAGGATGATTTGAGTGAGATTGGAAAATCGTCAATCGATCATGAAGTCTTTGATATTCTTCCAGAGACACTTATCCAATCAGTAAACACTGAACTTCTATATTTTGTTTCTTAAAGTCAATATAATTTTTACCCGATGCATCTACATATGTTAGTGCCTCGTACAGCAACTATGTACTTCATACTACAACTGATTTTGTAATGCAATCTACAATGCCCCCACAGATCAGAGAAAAAGAGAGGAGAATAACATTGGAGCAGGATCCAGCCATCTCTCAGGCAAAATGGCGTCAAAAATTGATTGCCAGCTTACCTAAGTTCTTTGACACAGTCTATTTCTTCTTTCAATCAATCAAGCGTTCCGTCATCACAAAAGAGGAGCTCATGCATAAAATAATCGCTGGCCATATAGCTGTTGTCGACAGAAGTAAGCTTAATCTTTAAGAATGAGAAACTTGAGACTTTTCGGGTATTGAAATTGAGCTCAATGCCCCTGTTTTACTTTTTGCAGGAGAGATTGAAGAACAACTCAGATTGCTGCAAGAACTAGTTCCAGAATGGATTTATGAAAAGGCAGCATCTAGCGGGGATCTCCTCTTATGGTCAGTCTTACAATTTTTGTTCCTTCCATGAATTGTACATAGTTTACATGTTCTTTTAGAAAAATTCTACTCATTGTATGATATGATGGTTAATTACGTGTATTAATCATTAAACCTTAACATTCTACATTTTGGTGTTCTTAACGGCTATAACCTTTTGCAGCGTTAACAAGATTTCAAGTCCTGAATTGATACGCACGAGACTTGCTGAGGCCAAGTGAGAGAACCAAGAGAATACCAGCGGATATGAAGTGCCATTTTGTAAATATTTATTAGTTTCACCATGAGCCACATATAAAATAAAATTCACTTCCAATTCCTAATTCTGGCTAATTCGATTATATGCAGTAGGATTATGGTATCAATTAGTATCAGCCAAAAGTTGCACTTCCTTTGTACCTTTACATGGTTCTTATTAACTAAAAGATGTTTTCATTGTTCAAATTCTTGTAGTAATCGCCCAAATTTTGTCTTTCATGGCTTTGCAGTCTAGTTCATTATATTCTGATTGGGGTCACCCATGGCCAACTTGAATTAGCATTACCATAATGTCCATGAAAGGATTTCTAATGAGAGCCAGCATTAAACTTCCAAATGATTGTGTGATATAGATTATATATTATTCCAATTCTTGAAATAATCCACGTATCAGATAGGGTAAATTTGAGTCATGAAGCAGAGGGTACAACACAACGTACGACTCTCAAATTACTGTGTGATGATGCAAACATTTCATATTATGCAGAAAGTTTTAGGCTTCAAACTTTTTTTCTTAGTATTCGAGGTTGTCTCTGTTAGGGCATGATGCAAACGTCATATACTGATTCCAATTTATCCTGGAGATGTCTTTGCTAACCCTTGTACATCACCGTAATGGAGACAAATATTGTCATAAAGAAAGCGTTAACACGTGCCTTAAAATCTAATGCTGATTTATTTTCAAGTATTGCGGAGCATCTTCATCACTAGAAGACTGGAAATGATCAAATCGAGATGAATTTATATTCATGAACAATGCCATCGAGTTATAATAGTGCTAACCACCTGTTTATGTAGCAGTGGAGCCTACTGTCTCCATCTCCTGCATTAAAATACGTTTTAACTCTAATGAACAACGAGACAATAACTCTATTGCCACTTAGACTAGCAACTATTCGACCAGGTGGTGCCAGTGCCTCTTTTGTTTTCCATGCATGAAGCCACCTGTTGGGTTCATCTTCACCATCTGGCTTAACATCTGCAAAGTCAATAACAGGTGGCTTTCATGCTATAATACTTCCGTTTTCTTTTGTTTATCTATTCATTTTCCATATTCAAATTTCTGAAACCCATCTTCCTCCATCGATGGACAATCTGTATTTCTATGTTCTTCCTATACTCTTCTTATTTCTGTACAACTTGCGCCTATATTTTCTTCACAGGGTTCAAAATCTTCCTCCTACTCCATTTCCATCCCTTCCATTTCTTGGTCACCTCTACTTATTCATTACTAAAAAGCCACTACATCGAGCTTTCTCCAAGCTCTCAAAGAGATACGGCCCCGTGGTTTTTCTCCGGTTAGGCTCCAGACGAGCCCTCATCGTTTCATCACCAGTAATTGCACAAGAATGCTTCACCAAAAATGACATTATCTTCGCTAATCGCCCCAATCTCCTCAATGGAAAAGTATTTGGGTACAATTACACTAGCCTAGCTTGGTCATCATACAGTGATCACTGGCGAAACCTTCGAAGAATTTCATCTCTTCACCTCTTATCCTCCCACAAGGTACAGATGAGCTCCAACATTCAAGCCGATGAAGCCCGAATCCTTATTCGAAAATTCGTTCAGTTAACCAATGATAACCCGAATAAGGCTGTAGAATTCAAAAAGGTTTTGTTTGAATTTACGTTTAATGTGATAACAAGGATGATTACTGGAAAAAATTACCAGATTGGTGCGGAGGTTTTTCAGGAGACAATAAGTGAGATGTCGAGGTTGACAATGGAGGCAAATGTAGTGGATTTTTTGCCATTTATGAAATGGTTTGGATTTAAGAATACAGAGAAAAAGATGAGATTAATACAGATGAAAAGAGACAAATTTATGCAGAATATAATCGAACAACATCGTAGGATTGTATTGGAAGACGATACAGTAAAGGAGAAAAATACATTACAAATATTACTGGATTTGCAGAGGGAAGAACCAGATTACTATTCTGATGAAACTATCAGAAACCTCCTCTCGGTGAGAACCATCCAAATCCATTTCTTAGTTAGACCATGTTTGGTTAAGTTTAAAATAACTTGCTTATAAGTAAATAATCCACTTTATTTTGCGTTCTTAATAGGTTCTAGTCCATGGAGCAACTCATACTACATCAGCGACAATGGAGTGGGCATTTTCACATTTGCTTGACAATCCTTACCTTTTAAGAAGAGCACAAGCTGATATCGACACACTCGTGGGAAAAGAACGTCTAATCGACGATAGAGACATAGCAGAACTTCCCTATCTCCATTGCATTGTGAATGAAACGCTACGCCTCCACCCAGCAGCGCCGCTCCTCTCGCCTCACGTATCATCAGGCGAATGCACGGTTGATGGTTTCCTCGTTCCCCGTGGAACCATATTATTCGTAAATGCATGGGATATTCAAACCAACGACGAAACATGGGCTGAAGCTGAAAAATTCAAGCCGGAGAGATTCGAAGGTTTCCGACGAGGAAAAAATGAGTTAAAATTCTTCCCATTTGGATGGGGGAGAAGGGCATGCCCAGGTGAAAATTTGGCAATGCTTGTACTTGAACTGGCATTGGGGTCTCTAATACAATGTTTTGAATGGGAAAAGATTGGGAAAATTGACATGTGTGAAGCTAGAGGAACTGTTACACCAAAGATTCACCCTTTGATTGCTAGATGTAATCCTCGTCCCTTTGTTTACAACCTTATTAATTTTGTACACAAATGAAAGTGTCTTGTGTCAACGTGTCACGGCACAAAAGGGTTCGTGACACTTGCATAAACCGAATGTACAACTTTGTTCGTTGACGTACCAAATATGTGTTTAAGGTAATTTTCGATTCGTGCATATGAAGTGTGCGCCTTAAATTGCTCAATTTCCTAACATCCTACGTTCATCAGAGGGCCAAGAAACATTGAATTTTTAAATTAATCTAGAGTATATTTTTGATTTTATGCAAGATATAAGTGAATATTCGATGACACATTCATTTATAGGAAGATGTTATTTGTACAACATTATGAAATAGATTGAATAAAATTTCAAGTGCCTTAAGAAATACAAGCAATTATCTCCATCAAAATTAATGCAGAAACAAGGTCTTTAGGTAGATACATCCAAGAATGCAGCATGTGCACTATAGAATGGAAGAAAATGAAACCCATATAAACCAGAATTCAACCTGTCATTTTTTAAGTAAAAATTAATTACGATTTTCAGAATCAAGCCACTTCAGGGATGGCATTAACTTAAACAGAAATGATTTCAACTGATCATTAATAACTGCATTTCCCATAATATCTAATTGTATCAAATTCAAGTCCCGGAAAATAAAAAATGCCTCCCAATGATTTGTCAACTCGACACCTGAATTTGTAAATTCCTCGAAATTCCAATCATTTTCGACTGTGTGTGTCATGGGAGATGAGCATAAATACCTTCTTGTGTCAACAGAGTGAGCACCAATCTCATTGTATGAAATGTCTAATACCTTTAATGATTTCAACATTCTCAAGGGATCCAATGCAGCTTTGCATAAACCGAATGTACAACTTCGTTCGTTGACGTACCAAATATGTGTTTAAGGTAATTTTCGATTCGTGCATATGAAGTGTGTGCCTTAAATTGCTCAATTTCCTAACATCCTACATTCATCAGAGGGCCAAGAAACATTGAATTTTTAAATTAATCTAGAGTATATTTTCGATTTTTATGCAAGATATAAGTGAACATTCGATGACACATTCATTTATAGGAAGATGTTATTTGTACAACATTATGAAATAGATTGAATAAAATTTCAAGTGCCTTAAGAAATACAAGCAATTATCTCCATCAAAATTAATGCAGAAACAGGGTCTTTAGGTTGATACATCCAAGAATGCAGCATGTGCACTATAGAACGGAAGAAAATGAAACCCATATAAACCAGAATTCAACCTGTCATTTTTTAAGTAAAACCTAATTACGATTTTCAGAATCAAGCCACTTCAGGGATGGCATTAACTTAAACAGAAATGATTTCAACTGATCATTAACAACTGCATTTCCCATAATATCTAATTGTATCAAATTCAAGTCCCGGAAAATAAAAAATGCCTCCCAATGATTTGTCAACTCGACACCTGAATTTGTAAATTCCTCGAAATTCCAATCATTTTCAACTGTGTGTGTCATGGGAGATGAGCATAAATACCTTCTTGTGTCGACAGAGTGAGCACCAATCTCATTGTATGAAATGTCTAATACCTTTAATGATTTCAACATTCTTAAGGGATCCAATGCAGCAAAACTG
>CAIGRK010324831.1:0-12601 GCA_903798315.1 Fraxinus greggii | reverse complement strand
ATTATTTTAATGGAGAATGTGTGATTGAACGAGTCAAGAAAAATACTTTTGGTCCAGAAATACTATTTCACTAATTACATCCAAAAAGTCTATCCTCCCTTGTTATAAATTCGAATTAGGCTGATCGATTCTACAGAAGAGCCACCAAACAAGTCTATTGACCGGTCCAGTTAGCTGTAATGGGCAATTCTTCACATACCACTCAAAACTCGTCAATAATCAGTAAAATTGCGGACAAAGTCCTTAAAATTTCAAGGCGATTATCGCACAGTTAAATTTTCATATACAAGACCTTTGCTATAATAAAAAGGCGTATATCAACTACTCCAATACAAGAGGCTACATTGAGCTCTAACTAGATGATTTCGTCAATTTTTTTTATCCAAATTAATTCATTATAATCAACTATAAATTATTTAAATTTGATCTCGAATCAATGACTTGTCAATCAAATTAATGACCTAACGGTCCGATCTTTGACCAAATGAATGACAGCCAGAGTAAGGTACTTCGGGCTCATTTGGCATGCCTTTTACTTTATATAGAAGAGTTTTTGGTGGAAGTTATTTTAATTTTTGTTTGTAAACTAATTTTCAATAATACTTTATATTTCAGAAGCGCTATTAAAAAAAGTTACATTAGAACAGCTTTCTCTAAAAATATTTTTATTTAGAAAAAGCACTTCTATAGAATTAATCAAACGTATTTAAAATTTGCTTTTGAGTCTCAAAAGTTATTTTTGACTTTTCAAAAACCATATCAATCGAGCCGTTCATATCCATGCTCAAGCCTTAATGCTAGCAAGCTCAACCATAAGCATAATTCAGGACATTAAGTCCTTGATTAATTTTCATTTTTTAAAATAAATTTTTCTTTCTTCTTTTCAACCACACATTCTTTAATAAAATAATATTACATGCAAATTCAAAATATTTTCTTATTTTTTAACTATCCATTCTTCATTAATTTACTATTCTAAGGGCGTGTTCGATAGAAATTAAAATCGGATTAAAATTGAAAAGTAGCCGTTATTGTTGACTTTTATTAGACGGGTGGGACCCAATAACAGCCATATTTTCAATTTTAATTGAATTAAAATTATTATCAAACAAGCCCTAAAATGCATTTCNTTTCTTTCTTCTTTTCAACCACACATTCTTTAATAAAATAATATTACATGCAAATTCAAAATATTTTCTTATTTTTTAACTATCCATTCTTCATTAATTTACTATTCTAAGGGCGTGTTCGATAGAAATTAAAATCGGATTAAAATTGAAAAGTAGCCGTTATTGTTGACTTTTATTAGACGGGTGGGACCCAATAACAGCCATATTTTCAATTTTAATTGAATTAAAATTATTATCAAACAAGCCCTAAAATGCATTTCCAACCTTTGAATGAGGCTCGAACAGGCTCTGAGAGCTTATTTGGAAGTGATATTTTTTGGCATTTTTTCTTGAAGTATTTTCAACCATTTTCTTCAACGTTAATCATACGTTTTCCAAAAAAAATTATTTTCCACTGAAAAGAATTTCTCCCAAACAGGTATGGTTGGGGGACAAAATAGTCAGCAGCGTAGGAGTAAAGGACGTTTCAGTAAATTCAGACTTACGGCTCATGAAAAAGAAAGAAATGATCCCAACTAGATTCATCCTCTGCCTTCCAAAGCCAAAGATGCCTGCCGCGCAAATTTTGATAAAACAATTTTTATCGCCAAATTTCTCTTTCAGTGAATCACATATACATACGCTATACATACAGTTGTTTTTCTCTAGAAAAGTGACCCACACTCTTCTCAATCGCTCGCTCGCTCTCGTTCCTACAAAATTGACATAAGAAAGCCAAAAGAAAAATTAAACTAGTTGTCTTCGTTAGTTCCGCCCTCACATTTCGGCTTTGAGGATGACCCCACTATGAAAAAGATCCGAAATTCCACCACCACCACCACTGGCGGCGGCGGAGCCACGACGGCGATGAGGGTGATAGTACCCTTACAAGGTGTAGTGCAAGGCCGTGGAGGCCTTTTCTTGGGTTCAGTTATACCCTGTGCTCTGTTTTACTTTCTTCAGCTCTACCTCAAGGGAAGGGGTGGGCGTAAGTCCGGCGACCCTCCTGCACCGACGGAGAACTCTCCGTCGGAGACCCATTTACCGGAATTGCCGACTCTGCAGAGGGTTCATTCAAGGTTACTGCTTTCTCCCCGAGGGACGAGTGGACCGGCCCAGGTGTCGTCTAGAGCTAATGCAATTGCTAAGCAGGCCGATGGGCCTTGCTGTGTGGGCCTGAAGCGGGCTGCAGACGACCCATACGATGAAATGAATAATCCGGATGGTGTGATTCAACTTGGGTTGGCTGAAAACAGAGTGGGTATTGTTAAAGAAAATTGATACTCGTGCATTTTCTTTATGTTTAATGTATTCATGAAGTGAATATGTGTGATTAGATGTTTCTTTTGATGTTTAGCATAAGCTGAATGTAAAGTTTGTGTACACATTCTTGTGCATAAATAGAAGCATTTAAATTATTTGTTTACGTCTGTTTTGTATGGAGGAATGTAGAATTTGAATCTAGAACTCTTTAATCAGTAGTATATCTGGGAATTGGTTCCTGACGATGATTTATAGTATAATCATAGCTAAATCTCCTAGTGCTGATCAGTTTCAAGAAAATGGAGGGGAAGGAATGAATGAACGAAAGTGAACGAAGAATGGTAACTTTAAGATTTGGATAAGTGATGTCCTTGTGACTATCTTTACATTTGAGTGGTAACAATTCTCGTGTTTATTTATGTGCTTGAATGATTTTTGAAGCTGAAAGTTTAAGTGATTATGTCTGTGATGTGCACGTGTTATAACTTATATGCACTTGTTCTTACTTATTGCATTTATTAAATATTCAGCCTTTGAACTTGCTTCAAAAGAATTTCTGTTCAATTGTTTATTTTAGTTATTGAAATTGCATAGAAGCGAATTTATGTGGTTAATTGTTCTTATAACGACTTTGAGAGTTTGTTAATGAATGGTGTGTTTGAGACTATTTTTTTCACATGAATGTAGTTGTCATTGGACGTGGTTCAAGAATGGCTAGCAGACAATACAAGGGAATCAATAATATCCCAGGATTTGAGCATAAGTGGGATTGCAGCTTATCAGTCGTTTGATGGGTTGATGGAGTTGAAAGTGGTTTGTCTTTCTACTTGCGTTAGCAGTTCATCTATCTCAGTCGTATCCATATAATGTATTTAAGCTTTTGCATCTCTTGAATTGGTTAACTGTGTGAAGAATGTGTTCTTTTTTCAGGAATTGTATTACATTCTAGGTCTAATGTGAGCTATAGTAATTAATGTTGCATCTCATTTTAAGCATAGAAACAAATTATGTTAATTCAAATCCCAGCAATCGATTTGGCTGATTTGTACTAATTTAACAATAGTTGTTTGTTTCATTGAGACTACACATCAATCCCCTTCAGGTTTGAAATATTAATCTTGATTCATGTGAATATGAGTAATTCTGTAATCTGATACCAATATTTGGAAAGAAGCTACTTGAATGGGTATTCTTATGCTTTTTGCTTATTAGAAAATTTAAGTTGTGCCTTTTCAAAGCATTTGAAGACTAATTGTTGATAATTCTTTGATTTCTAAAATTGATTTAAATATCAAACTATAAGCATAAATTTCACTATTATCAGATGCAACTTAGCTATTGATTAAAAATGTAAGTGGTGTTATTCTACTAATAGAAAATGGAAGGATCTTGTTGATAATGGCGCGACTGTTTTGGCATCAATTCATGTCCATCTCCTGTTTACGCATTTGAAGTTCTTGGTAGATAGTACTTCCTATGGTTCATCCAGATTGCACATCTATCCTTTATAATTTCAGAGCATTCAACTTACAACCCTGTCATTTAAAGCTCTCAGTTGTAGTACTTCCCATGGTTGATCCAGATTGCACATCAAGCCCTTGTACTTTCAAAGCATTCAACTTATTACCTTATTATTTTTTAAATACAAAGAAATTCCCTCATAAACAAAATTTACATAGTAAATTTGACTTACTTTTTAGCTTGGCCAAACATGCTCGACAGGCAGTTTTGGTTGGAATGCATAGATGAAGTGTATACTTAAGGCGATCGCACCTGGCAATACCATTACCATGTCATTATTTCTTTGTTATTGTATGATAGTATGAATGTCCCGGGGGTGGGTTTGTAAATTCTTGCATCATCGTGTTGCTCTTCAGTGCTCATGTTATATGTATGGTTGTTCTACCATTTCCTACTTCTAGGAAAACCTAATGCTTGTTCTACCATTTCCTACTTCTTGGAAAAACTAATGCATGTATTTGCTCCTGTCTGTCTCTCATCCTTTCAGAACTCTTTCTACGTACTCATTTTCAACTATACATTCACACAATAAAATGTTTTGCACATCAACTTAAAACTTTTCCTTACTTTTTAATTGCACAGTTTTAAAAAAATTACTATTTAAAACAATGCTTTTCCGAAAAAATGGCCACCAAACAGTTAAACAGGCAAGGTCTGATTGATTTTCTTGTGAGCATGTGTTTTGTTATGATTTTGTAATATAAGGTTCATTTTGTGAATTTGAGCCGCTTAACTTCAAGTCCGTTTAACAGTTCACGAATTTTAGTATTTGGAAGTCTTCCAAGTCACTTTGAATTGCTAGGCCATTTTTGTCCAATCAACAGGTTGTGGCAGAGTTCATGTCTCAAGTCATAAAGAAACCACAGTTTTTCAACCCGGCACAGATAGTGTTAACTGCTGGGGCTACTCCTGCAATTGAGATACTCAGTTTCTGCTTGGCCGATCCAGGGAATGCATTTCTTGTACCGTCACCATACAATCCTGAGTAAGTTCCATTGCTTTTCTTACTGGATGACCGGTTTACATCATTTTTTATTTCGTACCAACACTAAAGAGAAATTCAAAATGCAGTCTCGATAGGGATGTTAAATTGCGAGCTGGGGTGGAGATTGTACCCGTTCCTTGCCGCAGTGCAGACAACTTCAGTTTAAGTACAAGTGCCCTTGATCGAGCATTTAACCAGGCCAAGAAACGTGGTCTTAAAGTTCGTGGGATAATAATTTCAAACCCTTCAAATCCTGTGGGAGTTCTGTATAACCGTGAAATGCTTTACAGCCTCTTAGACTTTGCTACTGAGAAGAACATTCATATTATCTCTAATGAAGTATTCGCCGGATCAACTCATGGAAATGAAGAGTTTGTAAGCATGGCGGAAATCATTGACACAGAAGATTATGACAGAGGTCGAGTTCATATTATTTATGGTCTGTCGAAGGACATTTCTCTTCCCGGGTACGGGATTGGTGTTATCTATACATTCAACGAGAATGTTCTGTCTGCTGCTAAGAAACTTGCAAGATTCTCGCCTGTTTCGGCCCCAACACAGCGTTTGCTTATCTCTATGCTTTCACATACAAAATTCATTCAACGGTTTATCAAGATCAATAGGGAGAGGGTTCGAAGGATGTATATTTTGTTTGCGGGCGGCTTAAAGCTGTTGGGTATTGAATGCACAAAGAGTAATGGAGGATTCTATTGCTGGGCCGACATGAGTAGTTTAATCCGCTCGTACAGTGAAAAAGGAGAGCTTGAGTTGTGGGAAAATTTGTTGAATGTGGCCAAGGTCAATGCCACTCCGGGATCATCCTGTCATTGTGTTGAACCTGGGTGGTTCAGGTTATGCTTTAGCACATTGAGGGAAAAGGACATTCCTGTAGTTATTGAACGTATTCGGAAAATTTCTGAAACATGTATATCTCGTAGTTGAATTGTTATTGATTCGTGGTCCTTGATGCTAAAGGTTGGAAATATACCGGTAGTTTGGTAGGCTGAGCTTTTCTCAATTTCTTGGAATTGCTGGCTCGGAAGAACCAGCAAAATAATCTGGACTGGTATTTCTTGGTCCATTTGAAGAAATGTCCTTAGCTGGTTCTGGCTCTTAAAGCAGCAGCAAAATTGTTCGTCCTCTGTTATGTTGGTGGTAGTCATGTCACCACACGACCTGCGGATCGTACCTGTCTCGTGTTTTCATGAATGTAGATTGATCTTTTATGGCTGATGCAAAAAGCAAGCGGAAATGACCTTCAGGAAAACAGGAAAATCCGGTTCCAATTTTTTTGTCATTTTAACTGCTACAAATTATTCCATTAATTCCTTTTAGTGCATGTTTGGTAAGTACTACTACACATGGTATATGAATCTTTGCTGCTGCTTTTTTTCGTTTTGTGTATATGAATTTTAGCATTTTTATTCGTTTTTTAATATTGTCTAGTATTACCCTCCAACTTTCTTTACTATGCACCAAAAGTGCATGTTTTATGGTGGGACAAGCCAAAGATTTGCAATGCGAGGATATTCAGCACTTAATGTTGGACTCTAGTGGATAATATGAATAAGAGTTTTTTTTCTTATTTGAGTTCCATAAAAATGGAACGATTTTATTGCAGGATTACAGTTGATAATGGTAACTCAGAATGAATTGCAAAAGAATATTGTGTATTTCTTTACCAAATAAACATGTCTCCTACGCTAGTTATGATTCCAGACCATTTCTTATGGACTCAAGAACCTGAACAACCTCAGCCATGCTTGGCCTCCTTGAAGGAGTTTCGCAAGTACAAATCAAACCCAACTTCATAACCTGAATCAACTCATTTTCTGGGAATCCTCGCAAACTTCGGTCAAAACAGTCCGAAGCAGAACCCTTTTCCATCAAATCCCTGACATATTCACGCAAAATCACCACCTCATTCGCTGCTGGACTCTCCACTGGTATCCTCCCTGTAACCAACTCCAGAAGAATCATCCCAAAACTATAAACATCACATTTATCAACGAGTCTTGAACTTTGAGATAACTCGGGTGCAATGTACCCAACTGCATTGTGAATATTTCTTGAACCATGATTATCCTGAAGAGGAAGAAACTTTCCCAAGCCATAATCAGACAGTTTGGCATTGTAGTTTTCATCCAGGTGTATATTACTGGACTTGACATTGAGATGAAGAACTGGAGATCTGCAGTCATGGTGAAGGTAGGCTAAGGCTCTTGCTGTCCCTAATGCTATTTGAAACCTTCTCGGCCAATTCAACTCCGGATTACTAACACGAAAGTTCATCCCATGATAATTCATTGCATGTAAATTATCATGCAGATTTCCATTAGAAACAAACTCAGACAAAATTAACTGCATGCTAGACGACCAATAATAACCTTGAAAAGCAACAAGGTTCGGGTGCTGAAGGTTTCCCAAACGTCCAATTTCATGCTCGAATTCCTCTTGGTTCCGGATTCTTCCTATAGTCTTGAGCTTCTTCACTGCTATTGAGATTCCTCCTTCGAAGGTAGTTTTGTACACTCTTCCTATAGAACCCCCACCAATCAAACATTCTTTATCAAGCAAGGCTTTAGTGCCAGCCTCCCAATCCTCATACCTTGAAGGCAATTTTTTGCTGAAGAGGACTAATTTTCCAATAATTATATTTGATTCCGTTGAAGCTAATGGAGTAGAATCTACAACCAGAGTCTTGTCTTCTCGTCCCCTCCCACGAGCCTTCATGTTGATAATGGTTATCATAGAAACACCGGTAACAATTAATGTAGCAGCAACTATTGCGACTATTGCAGAAGCACTCAACTTGGGTTTATGTGTACCTGTACTAGCAGAGCATGGGTCATCTAATGGTGTACCACAGAGACCTTGGTTGTGAAAAAAGGCTGAGAAGCCAAATCGTTGAATGCTTGGAATTGAAGGGATAGCACCGGAAAGATTGTTGTAAGACACGTTGAAATGAATTAGTTTATTCAAATTCTTGTGTGTAAGAGGAATTGAATCGGATAGAAAATTTTCTGATAAATCCAAAGAATGTATGTTAGACAAATTTCCGATAGTCAATGGTATGCTTCCATTAAGCCGGTTATGATGTAGGTCAAGAGTTACAAGGTACGTCATGTTGTCAAGATTTTGTGGAATGCCTCCCTCCAAAGAATTCCCCGAAGCGTGGCTGCATGTAAATTTTTCAAAGTTTTGTCAGTTGAATCCTAATAAATGTTAATGCAAGCACATAACAGCTGGTAATGGTTTATTCAACTCACAGCTCAAGAAGAAACCGGCAATTGCTTATCTCGTCTGGGATTTCACCTGCGAGTTTGAGATTACGCAGATCGAGAACTTCAAGCCATTCAATACTCCCGAACTGTGCTGGGATTATCCCGTCTATTGAGTTATTTGCTAAGCGAATGACCAATAGCCTCTTCAAATCAGCAATTCCAACTGGTATACTCCCATTAAGCTGGTTAAAACCCAAATCTAAATACTTTAGGCCACTGCATTTTGTGATGCTTGAAGGAATTTCACCATACAAATTATTCCCCGAAACATCAAAAAATTCCAATCTCCCACTACAAGTTTCAATCTCCGGAATTCCCCCCTGAAACCCATTCCATGAAACATTAAAATAGGTAAGATTTATCGATCCAAGAATCCCAAACGGGGCGCCCCCGGTAAACATATTGCTACCAAGATCCAAAAGATCCAAACTTCCACACTCGGAAACATTATCTTGAACATTTCCTGATAGCACATTACTTCTCACTGATAAGTAAACTACACCTGGAATGCCACAAATTTCTGCAGGCAATCCTCCATTAAGACTGTTAAAAGACAAATCTATTCCCTCAAGGTTCCTACAATTACCGATCGACACGGGGATGGCACCCGAAAGATTGTTATGTGCTAAAGAAACAAACCTTGTCTTGTAACAATTCTTGAACAAAGCTGAAGGAATCTCCCGATTATACCCATTTCTTGATAAATCAAGAAACCTTATATTTGGCAAATCCCCAATGAAATCTGGGATTACCCCAGTTAAAGCATTGGAGCTTAAATTAATCTTCCACAATGTACCAGTCTCTCCATACTCCAAAGGAATATTTCCTTCAAATTTATTCCCAAACAAATTAATAATTCTCAAAGATTGTAATCCAGATAAAGCAGGAGACAAAACCCCACCAAGACTGGTATTCCATAACACAATTTTTACCACATTTCCATCTGAGTTACAAAATACACCTCTATAATCTCTGCAGGGACTATTATTTTGATCCCAAGAACTCAAACTCAAAAAAGGGTCACTTGAAATGTTACCCTTGAATTGAAGCAAGATTTCCTTTTCAGTGATTGGTGAGACTAATATAATCACAAATTCAAGAAAACAAAAGGCATAGAAGAACACAAGAAAATGAAAACTTGTACCTAATCTTTTCATGTTCTTTCCATCAAAACCCCAGCATTATACTCACTGGATCCAGTCTGCAATCCCTTGATCTCTCCGTCTAAATGTACATTAATGCAGGGAAGGGCCAATGGAAACGTGGAAACACGGAGATTCACGAACAATCTTTTCATTTAATTACCATGTATATTTGTTAGAGTAAATTTTTAATGCTCAATCTTGGAGAAAATAGGAAGATATTAAAGCACATTATTGTGGGCATGGGTAAAAAGACACTGAATTTATGCTATTTCTTGGGAACTTTCTTTAGTTAACATTGAAGTGAGAGTTAGGTGTAGAGAATTAATGTACGTGGGCTCGTTGAGTTGATGAGTTCAAGAATTACATGTAGAGGAACATATACATGAAAAATTGCCTGGCTAGGCTGGAAAGAGAAGCAGGTGGTACAAATTCAATTAATAGCTGCACTTTTTGATGCTTATTACCTTGTGTATCAGACAGTTGATCCATCCACGTGGTTGAATTGTGTGCATTCTGAATCACACAGACACACACTGGTAAATGGTAATAAATGGGAAATAAATATTAATAATTCAGTAATTAACAGAACAAGAGAAGAACCCATTGGTGAAATCTTCAACATCAATGTGCCTTTTGTAGGCAGGGATCGAAAGCTTCCTATTAAGTTAACATACTGAGTTGTCATATTCTTAAAAGTTACAGCTTAGCATTCTGTGGTTGCCGTGACGATATTTTAAGAATAATATTATTTAGGGCTATTATTATTAACATCAGTTCAGGTGACAGCATTAGTGACATTAAATTATAGGTTCAGTTTCCTTTAATTTGATTTATTACATAATGCCACATAAACTAATGTTAAATAGCATTATTCGATATTTAAGGTAGAAAATGATACCACTTACTCTCTTTTATTTCATAAAAGATTGACTTGTTTTCATTTTCACACAAATTAAAAAAACAATTAATATAATTGGGAATAGAGATATAAATGAGCTGGGACGAGCTGACTTGTGAGTCGAAGCCCCGGGCCCGACAAAACATCGGTTCGGGCTTTTTTGGCCAGAATAGAGCTAGGTTGAGTCAAGTCAGCTGGCTCAATTTTTTTTTCGAGATCGAGAATTTATATATAACCTATTCGAAGCTACAATTAGTATGCAAATGATGCTTTTTAAAATTTTAAATTGCAGCACACGAGCCATGTTGGCCAATCGCATGGGCCGACCTATGTAGCTGGGCCAGCTCAGGCTCAGACCATCGCTCAAAAATTGGGCTCCTCGAGCTGCGAGCCAAGTGGCTCGGCTCGGAGCTTCTCTCAGGACGGATCACTCGAGCTGACAGACCGATTTGACGTCCTCAGTTGGAAATATAATTTTTTTTAATACACACCTAAATTAAATAGTTGCTTAAATTGGAATATTTATAGTAAAAATTTCACATGCACAGTTTTTTAAAGGATTACAATTAAAAAACCAGGTTGAAGGTTTGTTTATTCAAAATTCAGGTGGTAATTCTATATTTTAATAATAATATATTATAAAATTAAATTACAAACCACCATCTAATCCATTCGGAACCAGATTTAATCTCAATTTCGTTTCTCTCTCTAACATATTCCCTCTCCCCACGCGCGCGCGCACACACACACACTCTCTCTCTCTCTCTCTCTCTCTCTCTCTCTCTCTACCATTTTGGCCATATACTCCCACTATCACTATTTCTCTTCTACTCTCTCTGGAAGCAGAAACCAATTTCTAAGATTTCACTTTCCCAATTTTTCGATTAGGGCTTAGATTGTCGCTGCAGCGATTTTGTGGTGGTTCGCGACAGTTTGTATGGAGAGTTTTTGGTAAATTTTGTGGTGATTTGATGTAGTTTATGTGGTGGTTTTTGGAAATTTTTGTGGTAGTTTTGCAGCGATTTTGTGGTGGTTTTTTTGAGGTGATTTGTGATTGTTTATAAGGCATTTTCGTATTTTTTAGGTGGTTTGTGGTGATTTTGTGGTGGTGGTTTTTGAGGTAGCAGTGTTTGTGGTAGTCACATACTTATAGAGTGTATGTCAAATGATGTTTTCATATCTCTTGGTTGTACCGATAGTGGCGATAGGTCACATGTACTAGGTCACTGGTTATTGTGCATCAGTCACATATAAATATTCACAAATCACAGGTCAAATAGAACTGTTCACAGATCATGTTTGTATGTCACAAGTCACACTCCATAGGTCACAGATCATATATAGTTCATAAATCAATGGTCATCGTGTGTGAGTCACATATCAATGTCCAAAGTGCACAAGTCATTATGAGTAGGTCACAGATCAATGTCCACAGGTCATAGATCAATTAAAATTGGTCATAAATCAATGTCCATAGGATCACAAGTTACATGTAACATGTTATATATCAAAGTGCATAGGTTGCACATCACAAATTCAAGAAATCCGCGTACCTGCCATTGATATCTCCGACCTCAGTTCTCCGAAATGGTCACAAATTCAATTATCCAGATTTCGATGGTGAGAATTGAAGCTATTTGCTCTGGTGAGTACTCTGTAAATTACATCAGGGGCTGTCTTTTGATTTTTAATTTTAAAAATAGATTTAATTTACACCAACACTGTTCAGTCATCGACAATTTTCCGTCAATGTTCTCCAACGGGCAACGGCCTTTATGTTTCTCCTTCTATCTCTACTATCTGAGCTGACGATGCTCAATCGTAGCTAAGCGACAATCAGTTTTCCACTGAAGAAGTTGTTGGGTCTCTATAAATTCTATCTTTCTTCAGGTGGAGTTATTTGGAGGCCGATAACTTTGAGAGTGGATGTTGATTGATGGATGTCGTCAACTGTACAAGGGAATGACGACAGATAAGTGCATGAGAGTGAGAGTGAGAGTGAGAGTGGGAGTCGGGGTGGTGGGGACGGGGTTCTGGTGGGGTAGGTAGATTATTTTAATTTAATAATATTATTATTTAAAATTAAAATATTGAATTAATACTTGACTTTTGAACTTTTAAACTTAATCTCTGAAAATTGAACTGGTGCATACTTAACACCTGATATATGATTTTTTCCCCATATTTATATTTATTGATAACAATGCATATTAAGTCATGTTTGGTTCGGATTAAAATCTGATTTTAATCCAAGTCAAAGTCAAACAATCAATAGTAACTACATCTTTAATGGGATCCACAACTTTTCAACCATACATTTCATCAACTTTTATCAAAATATACTAAAATTCTGATTTTAATCCCCACCAAGCAGGGGCTATATTTTGTTCATAAAA
>CAIGRK010324802.1:0-16369 GCA_903798315.1 Fraxinus greggii | reverse complement strand
AATGTAGTGGTGGATGATGCCTGTAGTGAGGGAAAGATTGGAGGATATTGGGGAGAGTTGGAACACTTAAGCGTTGATCCCGTCATGGTACCTGAACCTAAAGAAACTTCAGTTCTCGATCCCCCACACACGTCTAATGGTTTAGATACACCTAATAAGGAATCCAAACCTGATGACAACACTAATTCTCTTAAAGAACATTCGTCCAGAGTTAAGATGAATCATCCTAAAGTGAACATTATAGGGGATTTGGATAAAGGGATGAGACTTCCTAAGAGAGTTTTGAACAATCTGACATATGCTAATTATGTGTCTCAGATTGAGCCTAAGAAAGTGGAAAATGCTCTTAGGGATGAATGTTGGGTTAACGCTATGCATGAAGAGCTAAATCAATTTGTGTGAAACAATGTGTGGGATTTAGTTCCTAAGCCTGATTATTGTAATGTTATAGGTACTAAGTGAATATTTAAGAATAAAATTGATGATCAAGGTACCATAACTAGAAATAAGACTAGGTTAATTGCCCAAGGATATACTCAGGTTGAAAACATTTGCCTAGCTGCTAGACTTGAATTCATTAGAATTCTTCTGACTATTGCCTGCACTTTAGGATTTAAATTATATCAAATGGATGTCAAGAGTACCTTCTTAAATGAAATACTTCAGGAAAAAGCCAATGTTGAACAACCTAAAGGATTTATTAATCATAAGTTTCCACATTACGTGTATAAGCTGGATAAAGTTTTGTATGGTCTTAAACAATCTCCTAGAGCTTGTATGATAGACTTACTGTTGATCGATATGGATGAACAAAATGGAAGGTAGTATCGCCAATTAAAAAGTGAACGAATAATTGTACATATTTTTTTTTAAACAAAAATAAAGAGCTACTTAATAAATAATTTGATTTTGAGTTTGTAATTATTGTGTAGCGTAAATGAGAGTTGAAGTATAATTGAGAAAAATGTGGTTTTACTTTTATCCTATATTCGGAAAAGATTATTAATAATTTTAAATTATTTTTTTAAGTCGAAAAGTAGTGAAAATCACGAAATGTGTTGAGTAATAATTTTGGAGGTATAATTAAAATTAAAGATTGATTTAAATGAATAATGTTAATTAGCACCATTGGTAATCAAGAACATATAGAAAAAACAAGCTGTGGCATTATATTTTGGTAAGGTTTGTGAGACTATATTTATGATTTAATTTACTTACAGTACTTAGGGGACTATAATTGTGGTTTGATGTTTTATTTCACTCAATACATTATTGATGTTGTTAGGTTTTTAGTTGTATTGGTCATTCTTTAGAAAAAAATAATTATTGTAAAAGAATAGGATTGTTACAAAAGAATTGTAAAAGTCAATAAGTCTTTTGGAGGATTGTATGGATAAATTAGGAGTCTTTGAGTTTGAGTATGGAACGAGGAGAAAGAGTCATCGAATTTACGCTAGCATGTCGCATAACTGATACTCGAGCGTCCAAAACATAATCATTGTCGCCCGCCGTCACTAGGCTCTCGCTCGAATAACGTACCTCTCACTCACCGGTGCTCGAGTGACGGTGTTTTCCGAGAAACCCTAATTTGCGTTTTTCAAAAGTTTTATCTATCATATACTATCTAAACACCTCCTATCATAAGTACCCAATGGTCATTACGATTTTGGGGGGTGGTTGATCATTGTTGTACTTCCCTATATCATCATTCCAAGATCCAAGAACACATCCAAATATTGAGATTAACTTTTTTATTCTTGAGATCATTGAACCATAAATTTGGAAAAAAACATTTAATTCTTATAATTCAAAACACTCACTTCCTAGATATCATCAGGAATGTACTTTCTCAATAGTTTTCAGAAGTTGCTGAGAATTGAGGGAGGTTGGACCAGAAGTACATGAAGATTACAAAAACGAGGCGTTCGTTGTATTCCACAAGAGATAGACAACTCCAGAATACCAGGAGCAAGTATGAGTGAAACACGTTCCAACGGGTCTTGAAGATTGCAGGAATTAGATCAGAGAGTCTAGTGGGTTTTCTAGGCTGGATCATACTGTAAGTTCTTATTGTATATAATGGAAACTATTGGTTTGGTCCTGGAAGTTTTACCCAATTAAGAATTTTCTCCGTCATCAAATCTTGTGTTATTTACTACTTTAATTATTTATTATAGCAATTTAGAATAGGATAACTTGACTCAATTGACTAAATATTTAGAACAATTAAAAAGTGACTTGTTGTTTTTAATTGATAAATTTAATTTCGCATTATTCACCTATTAAGTGATTTTGGGATTGAACTATTAACTTTCAGATGTTAATGGTGGCAATACATTTGATGACATGAGAATCTGCGGGGACAAGTTTTGATGTTGACGGTGGGGTGTTTGGTGTTGACGGCAAGGGTGTAGATTGGTAACGAAGAAGAGTAATTTTCTCTCTTTCTTTTCACCTTTTCTAGATAGATTTTTAGTTTAAAATTTAAAGGGTAATTTTGTGAAATAGTTGTGGCACTAAAGGCCAATGAGTGTTTAAGGATATTGAAATTATTCAACAATACATGTCCAAAAGCAATTTTCCAATTCAAGTAGTTTTTATGTGATTATTACGATAAATATGTGTTCTGAGATCATACAAAGAGGTTTCAACTCAAAATGAGATGAGTGGCATCAAAAGAACAACATGCAGAAGTGGTCGACGTTTAGTTTGAATTTAGCGAATAAGTATTAACTCGTGTTTACGGTATTTAGCCATTGTTTGATGGCCATTATTGGGATAAAATTGAGTTTTTAATAGTGATTTTTTTGAGAATGTATAATTAAAAGTAAAAAGTTTTAGATTTATATGAAATTTATTTTATTATGTAAATATGTAATTGAAAATGAGTATGAAAATTAAAGAATTTTGAAATAATGATTGTTAAACAGGGGCTTAAATTTTAACGATTATGTAATCTTTTTAGCATAATGCCTATTGCCTAATTAACTTATTGTTAAATTTATTAACTTTTATTTAACACAAATTCACCCTACATGTTTTGATAGATAAACTTTGTTGTTCATTTCTAGTTGCGTGAATTTCACACTCAGTTTTACGTCTTTGTTGGAATTTGGTTCAATGATTGAAAAATTTAGTTAAGTATAAAATTTGAAAAGTGATTTTGAATCAACTCCAGTCAAATATTCGGACTTGAACTGATAGTCAAATTATAAATATAAATAGATTAACTTATTCTACTCGTCGAGTAGATCGTTGTAATATATTTGAAATCTCAAANGCCTAATTAACTTATTGTTAAATTTATTAACTTTTATTTAACACAAATTCACCCTACATGTTTTGATAGATAAACTTTGTTGTTCATTTCTAGTTGCGTGAATTTCACACTCAGTTTTACGTCTTTGTTGGAATTTGGTTCAATGATTGAAAAATTTAGTTAAGTATAAAATTTGAAAAGTGATTTTGAATCAACTCCAGTCAAATATTCGGACTTGAACTGATAGTCAAATTATAAATATAAATAGATTAACTTATTCTACTCGTCGAGTAGATCGTTGTAATATATTTGAAATCTCAAAATCAATTCCGGATGAATGAGAAATTGAGGTCCAATATTGAAAAGAAACGAGGAAAAACTGGCCTAGAAATTTACCTAACTCCAATGCTCGCCCAGCGCTCAAGTGACGGCGGGCGACATAGTCTCTGATGAACGGTGTCACTGTCGCTCGACCAACGACGAGCTAACGACAGCAAGAGATGCTTTCCTTCGTGAATGTTGTTGGGTTTGCGGCGCGACACTTCACTCACAACCTCTCATTTTCTATAAATAGGACTTTTTGGACTTCTATTATGCATCACATATCATTTGCATTGAATATTATATTAAAAACTCTTGCAAAAAAACTCTGCAAAAAATTATTTCAAAAATCATCTTATTGTAGAGGGAAGAATTTCGTTTAAGTTAGCAATTGCTTGTGGTTTGAAGTACTTCTACCACAAGTTGTATTCATTGTATCATGATAGACAAGTATCATAATCCGTTACCACCATTGCGGGACATTTTTGTTTTAAGGAAAAAGTATTAATCACTTGCCTCGGATTTCATTATTCATATTTTCTTCATTTTTTTTTTCTTCTATTTCATAAAGTTTGATTATTCTCATGTGAATTAAACCTAAACTATTTCTTTGTCACTTAAACAAATAACAATTTCTCTATACATATCCCCAACAACTTTTGGGATACACTTACTAAGTAGGTATTTATTTATTAATTGCTAATGTTTTTATTCAAATGAATTTTATTTGAGTGTCGTCGGTACATTAATTTTAAAATGTTAGATTGTTGTTGCCATATCTTTTTATTATTAGATTGTTGATCCTTTCAGACTTATTTTTAAATTGAATTGTTCAGTTTGTTAGCTTATTAATGAATAACTTGTGTTTTTGTTGCCTTGTGGAGTTAATGTTGGATTGTTGTTACCTTATTTTCTATTATTTGATCATTGTTACTTTTTCTCATCTTATTTTTATTTATGCGATTTTGGAATATACTAATAGAAGGTCAACATTTTGTCGAGATGAAAGACCTTGTTTTCATTCTTTAGATTGACATGTCAATCTAGTGAAATTACACTTCATGATGGATTGATCAAAGATCAACCTTCAATTCCTATCGAGACGTCCTTCAAATTTATCTCCAGAAATTGAAGATCCATCCGTCTCAACTCTTGAATTACAACCATGTACTAGTATTGAGCATGATCTCGAAAAAAGAAACCAAATGTTTGAACATTCTGTCAATCTATGAGTTGATATTAGAATTATATTTAAAAGTTAGGTCTTATCAACTACAGTTTAAGCAATATACAAAAGACAAAAGGAAAAAAGTTGAAAATCAACCTCCCAGCTTTCAGAAAAAATAGCTCACTGAGCCCTTGTTTGATGGCCTTAATATTTTAAAAATATAGTTTTGAATAGTTTTTTTCTTTTTGGAGAATGTGTTGTTAAAAAGTAGGAAAATTTTTTGAATTTACGTATAAAATATTTTATTACGTGAATGCGTGATTAAAAATAAGTATGAAAAATAAATTAAAGTAAATTAAAGGTTGTCAATAGGGGCTGAATCTCCTTGGTTGTAGTACTTTCCTTTAACAAAAATGGTATATTGTTTTACTGCTTTCCTTTCCATAAAATGGTAATTCGACCAAGTTTCGGGATTGGTTACTAATGGATATTGTTACATCTATAAATTACGTGGCATGTGTGCGACGGAGGGATTCCACATTGGTACAGGATTGTATGAACTGGATTGACATTAAACTAAGCAACCTCGGCAACCTCATATTGGGCTTGAACTTGGGCCTATTTCACTAAATCCACTTGGTCCATTCACTTTCCTATATATATGTGATATCACTTCACAACCAAGGTAAGTAATGTAACCCTAGCCAAACCTCATCTCACTTCGCATGCACTCATTTCTCTCTTGTCCAGCCATTGACTTAACCGTTGAAGTGCAAACGGTCATTAGACTTTTTTCTCGATCGGCGACATTTGCCTCTTAACAGGGTTTTCGAGTGCGCATGTGATGTCTACGTAGAGAGGAGGTGCTGGGAATCCTATTGGCCACGTGTCTGTACAAAAATCGAGGTCAACAGATATAATAATTGAAAGAAGGTTAAACACAAAAATTCATATTACATCGACTTTCTTAAGTTTAAACCCAAATTTACTAAAATCATTAATCCTTCCTGGCATCTCAAAAACCTCAAATCAGATCAATTCATAAATTTACACCATATTTGAGCCACGGTATTTCCCAAGAATGCATTTTAAATAGTATTTTGATAGAAAATATGTTGTTAAAAAATAAGAAATTTTTTTGGATTTGTATGTAATATTATTTTATTAAAGAATGTGTGGTTGAAAATAAGAGAGAGAAAATATATATTAGAAGAATGGGTATCAAACATGGTATTAGAGAATATGGTATATAGTGAAGCGTACAATATAAGATAATATTTAAAAAAATGTGATATTTTACCAATTGTACCACTTGATTTTGTCTTAGGTGCACCAAACATGATATGTATTATACATATTACTAAACATGCGTTTGGTGCACATGCTCACCAAAAAAATGAATTTTTCTGTCATTTCAAGCACTGTTCACACAGTGCACATGTAATGATTGTATATTTCAATTTAGTCCACATTCCCTTTTTGCCCTCCCCCCAGTTGTGCACTTATTTGACTAGAATGCAATATTTTGATTCTTCCCTGGCAGGCCAGTTCATGTGAAAGAAAAAACGCTACGTTTTTCGTGCATTACATTTTACAGAATGTGTTATGCGATTAGTAGATAGGATTTTATACTGTTTGCAGAATCCTAAAACAGTATTTTCAACAAATACATAAATTATAATTCCAAGTTCGGAATGACTAGACATTTGCAAATTGTCACGTTTCGTTTAATAAATTTAAGGATCATAATTGTTGTACCATATAATCGCGAAGTCGGTCCCAATCACTTCGGTGCATTTCCAATGCGTTCATTTCGACGTGCATTTCATGGTCCACCTCAGGTAGGTCCACCTCGATCGGGGCATCATCTGTTTCGGCTCTAACGAATGCCTCGTCCACAACTCCAGAACAACGTAAAATATTATGGATGCCCATCGTAGCAACAACAGCAGCAACTTGGGTTCGAAACGAATAGCTAGGCATATGATCTAATATCTGCCAGCATTTTTTCCACACGCCAAAGGTGCGTTCTATAACGTTTCTGCACGACAAGTGTTTGTATTTGAACCGCTCATGAACAATCCAAAATCGACGACTGGATCCATCATCGCGGAACTCTTGAAAATGATATAATATATCTGATCCTTTGTAAGGAGCCATGTAACCCGGTAGATGAGCGAACCCTAAGTCCACCAAATAATACTTTCCTGGCCCAGGTAATGGGAAATGAATTTCAGGACTGTGTATAGCACGAGCTAGTATTCGCGCGTAATGTATGTTCCCTGTCGTACCGGTAAGCACGAATGTGAAGCACATACTGAAATCACATGCGGCCAAGACATTTTGAGTCAGTACTCTTTTGCGCCCTATAAAATTCACCTGCTCATTACGCAGTAGTACAGCTCTAACATGTGTTCCATCAATAGCACCAATGCAATCACGAAACAACGGATGCTTATTTGGGTCTGGCCTGTGCGGGTCCTCACCGTCGTTGTAGTTTGGGCTTGGTTTTATGAGACGTGCCGATAATGCAACGACGACATTTAGTACCTGCTTAAAATATTGGCATACTGTTTGCAACAAATGATTGAAAATTGTAGTCACCTGTCGGTATCATTTTTCATGCGCTAAGATGCACAAAAACATGCCAACTTGCTCGTATATATCCACCTGTTGGCTACTGCGTAAGCCATATTCGTCACGCAAAATGTGCGCAAAGTGTCGCAGTAGTTGCGAGTACATTCGTAACTCTTGATAACACATCTTGCCGCTATCTTCCATTGCTTCCTTTATGAACATGTGGTCATTTCTTGAAGACGAAAATCGTCAGATACGACGTTATTGTTTGCGATAATAGTTCATGGCATCGTATGTAACCCATGTAGCCACATCCTCCACCAATTCGCTAAGAAACTCCTCCTCATCCACTTCTTCTTCGTCATCCGATCCTGAAAGTACCGCAAAATTAAAGTTAGATCACCCATCGTAGTAAATTGAAGCTCCCCTAATGTTGCAATATTACAAATATCTCGACGTGTCAATAGCAAAAGTCACAACTCATGTTTTTGAGAAACGAGTTTATAGAAGAGCAAAGATGCCTTGCACTCATTTCCTTTCACCAAGTTTTAAATAATGGTACCTGTGAGGTTTGAAAAATTAAAAAGTTTCCAACACTCAATTAATTGCATCGTACGTTTTGAAAAGAAGTTTTTAATATTCTCGCATGTGACAATTTCGTGTTGCACTGCAAAATGTGGGTCCCAAAAAAATAATTGCAACATGACACATAGATGCAGATAGAAACGACAAAGGCACAACCTCAAACGTAATTATCTCCACGAAGTACAGAAGGAAATAAAATACGACGTGTAAGGTAGAGTTCGGTGATGCAGAATTTAATGCCCGGGCTTATTACGCTAGTTAAACTGCCAAAAAATCCACCCATACTTCTCATCAGCGGTCTGCATGACGCCGAGCATATCTCAGTAACGCTTTTGGGCCAGAAGTGTACAAGCAAAGTAGTACAAGGGTGTGCATCGCTCGAGCCTTCTTGCCGCAAGCAATTCTTCGACAGCAGCAACGCCCGAGTTTTTACTCGGGGCCATGATGGTATTAATCTTCGCCGCCACTTCCTCTGCGGCACTGTTTGCCCGATCAACTGAATACGACAACTCCTGAGCGGAAATTTTTTGGTTCTTTCCCTTTCGTCTGCTGGACGTCGACTTTCGCTTTTCGCGATTTTCCTCAACTCCCTCATCGCTGGAACCGGTACTCTCCCCATCAACAGGGATTGCAACCCTTTGGTCGTCGAATGCATTGTCGTCAAACAAACCGAAGCCCGTACGACATAACTTGATGGGGGTGACTGCATACTTGTCCCCGTCATTGCTATCGCCAAAGAACTGATGATATCGAATGTATATTTCACTGACATCTTTGTCCTTAAAGTCTTTGTACACCTTGTTCTCCTGCAATTGTGTTAGCACATATGATCAAAGTATCATGACGGGGATATCGTAATGTGATTTGAAGCACAACACAAGGTTTGAACAAACATTGAACATGAAAACAAAGATGAATTTGGTCGGTTTCATTCAAGAAACTAACTTCATTTCGTCTCATGCTAGCTAACGGGCCAGTGTACGAGGTATTTCAATTTTCACAGCATCTAGATTAAATTCCTAATCAGATTATGCTCCATGAATAATCAACCAGAATAACATGTAACGTCCTATTCATGCTTGCTCACAAGTTCAATATCCGACATTTTTCATTTCCCTCACCATTGTGTGAAATTGCTTTTCCGACACCTAGAAGTTCACCGGGGATACATGACAAGAATACTAAATGGAAACTACGCAAATTGAATTTAATCAAAACTTGCAGCTCCATTCAATCCAATCACCTCCACTCAATCCAATCATACATACACAAGTGAATAGCAGACAACAATTCAAAAACGTCACCTTCAATTTTTGACTCCACCATTCATCGGATGCAACGATTCGACCCTCCAACAGGTAGTATTCGACCCAGGTACAAGCCAACAATTTCGATAGCCGTTTGTGTTCGCGTCGCATTGCGTCACAGTGGTTGCACAATTGGAATTCACTCAAATTGTGGCCGGAGATTGAGTTAAACAATGTCACAACACGTTCCCACCCGTGCTTCGTGAAACACTCGCTGTGACGGTGGCCCTCGACAATGGCGGTTTCACATGCTGCTATAAACATTCGGCGCTCTTCATCTTTCCACTTCGTATATTTTTGGGACGATTCAACTTTTGGGCAGTCAGTAACAGCGTTGGACGAGCCCAAACACCCAATTTGAGCGGTCTGCAGGTTTAAGACTGGAGATTATAAAGACGAAAAAAAAGAACAGGAAAGAAACGTTGTAGGAGCCCAGTTTTCGACCTGAGAATGGAATGGCTCCATGGCTTTGGTGTCGATTATGAAGTGGCGGGCTGGTGCTACAACAGGTCAGATGCCCAATCGTTTGGTGGGGGAAGATCAATGTAGTTCAGATCGCCTCTAGCAGTCGATTGTCAGAGTCGCGAACTGCGGGAATTCCTCAACGTGTTACGGGGAGTACAAGCTCTAATCAAGCTTTGGCCGGTGAAGGATCTACAATCGTTTGGTGCGGATGAACTGAAAATGGACTCTTCGGAGTTTGGTTGCTTTTCTCTGGAGATGGGTATGCTTCCAAATTTCAACTGTAGACATGTGGAGTGGTTGGAGGAAAAATGAATTGCAAGGGAAAAGTGGATGCACAATTGGTATGGGTGAGGGTAAAATTGGCAAAATGCATCTGATGAGTCACTTAATGCACTGCAAACATGTACTAAAATGACAGAGATATTGTTCCAACGCCTCTTTTTCCTCTACATTTTTGGGCAAAAATGTAGCCCAAACTGAGGCTAAATAGTTCTGGTTTCATTTTGTTGTCAACCCATTGTAATTATAGTGAAAGATTGATTTGAAGTTGGCCTATGAATCTTAAAACTACAACAAATTGGATTTATTGAGATGAAAACAGATAAAATGGCATTAAACATTTACATGTTTAACAAAGGCCTTGAAGCCATTATGTATACTAATAAAAAAGTAAAAACTTAGAAGACTTACAAATAATCAACTGATATTTTATGCACCAAACAAGAAACAAAGAATTACAAGCATTCAAAATCTTTGTTCTGCAGTTGCTTGAACCTGAGCTGCATATTGCAAGTTCCAAAGAACATCCTCGAAAGACGGACGAGTTGAGAATTCAGGCGATAAGCATTTGTTCGCTATGGATATGATAATCAATAGAGATTCTTGTGAGCAAGACGCGAGTACAGTTGGGTCAACTATTCGCCTCTGGCCATCGGGAGTAACCAATGAAACCTGTAAAATGTCGAAATTAATATTTAGATCCAATTAGGGAAATGCAGATTGGCGGGATAAGCTAGAAAACATAAATCGAGTATTCGGGTCTGTAACTTGAAGGGAATTAGAGCTGAAAACAACGTAAGGACGAGAAAAAGGAGAAAGAACTTCACAAGGCCAAGACCACGTTTGGCTTAGCTTAAAAAAAAAGTAAAAGTATCCTTTCGGAAAGGACATACCCAACTATTTTTGGCAAAAGAAGTAACTTAAATGTGAGTTTAAGTTTAGCAAAACATGCTTGTAGAAACAGATTCTCAGCTATGAACACTCGCTGACCAGTGTATAAATTATCAGTTCCTAATGTTAGCTTTTGAATATGTTCTACACGTATGCTATACACTGAATCAGTTTTAAGTACCATCTCATTGAGCAAAAAAGTCTCATTTCTCGCTGAGAATGAAGGACCAATAAGCGACCGGAGTAATATCAATCCAAAGCTATAAACATCATCCTCCGCGCTCTTTATTTGCCTATGAACACTTCAACAGAACAGAAAAAATTAACAGTTAATCAACGCTGCCAATATCATATGCGTGTAATTCTATTAACTGAGTAAGCTAATCTACTCTTGTTGCAATGACTAATTGATCTGAGAGAACTCGTACCATGAATTAAGGCCTCCTTCCTCCTAACAACCAAGAAAACCAGAAATAATAGTTAGTCGCCTACAATATTAAACTGCAGACAATGCGCAAGATTATTCCTTTTTTTCATTTCTAATAATGTCTAATCTACCTTACGGAACAAGTGTTGACTTTAAATACATACCTTGTGCTCGTCAATCTCTTGGACTACAATTGACAACCCATAATCACTCAGCTTTCCCATCTGATGCTCGTTCAGCAATATATTGTTCGCCTTCAGTTGATTATTGAAGAAACCTGGAATAATTCCAGTGTGAAGAAAATGCACAGCCTTGGCAACACCAATCAGAATAGCCAATCTGTCGGACCATTTGAGTACATTCTCGGGATTAGTTTCTGCATACGTAATAGGACAAGATTTCAATTGATAATCATATAATATTAATATTTTCAGTTATTTTTTCCAGTTAAAAGCTTCCAAAAATTACAAGGATAGTAGTTTACATGATATCCAAAACTAACTTCTTTTATAAATGCTATCCTCACCCGAAAGACGAACTTGATAATTCCCATTTGGTACATATTCGTATATGAGGTAGACATTGTTTACATCACATTCAACCTTTCCTTCATTCACAATGCAGTGACCCAAGAGGCAAACTAAATGAGGATGTCGTAGCTTAGTCAGTAAATCGAGTCTTAGTTTGAGATTTCGAATTGTATATCTTTTTGATACAGTCAGGCACCGAATAGATACTGGAGTCCCGTTTCCAAGTCTTCCTTTGTACATCTGGTAAGGAAGCCATGAGATACATAAGTCCAAAGGCCAGTGCATATATAACATCGAAGATAGCATTCTGTCCGGGAATAAGTATCCAGCCATATAGTCATCGTCTATAATGAATTAGCTGAATAAATCTGAAATTTTGCTGGAAATTAACTTTGCATACTTTTCATAGACTAAATGCTTCTTTCATTCTGCAGAACTTGGTAGTATAATATACAAGATTTAAGCGTCTTTTTGTTCCTTAAAACTGTCCAGAACCAAGCATTCCACCTTTCCAAATAAGTCACTAAATCATAACTATGAAAATAGCAGCAAGAGAAGTTCATACCTTCCCAGCCAAACCTTCACCCATCAAGTTGGACTTATCAAAATTGTTTGTGGCAGCCTTTAGCTCATCCAATGAAAACAGGCGATGCGTGAATGTCCCTTGTGAGCCTAACTTTGCTGCATCAGAAATAAACCCTAATAAAAAAGAAAAATGAAGCTTAAATAGGCTTTTCAAGTACAACAAAGTGCTGTTGTCAAGAAGTCATTTGATAACATACTAGCATTCATTAAAAGCTCGGAAGTGAAGCCCGTGACAGAGTTATCTTGCACTGACTTTTGCAATAAATGTTGCTCCGATTTTCCTCGAGGACAATATTGTCGACACAAAACAAGAAATCCATAGGCCAGAAGCCCCATAATAACAATAATTCCACCAATGACACCAATTAATATCCCCAAATTCTTCTCTTCAGATTTTTTCTTCTCTTTGTGATGTTCTAAACAATATGTTTCTGGATGCTGATGGCTTAGATCAATCGACAAGCAATTCCCTTCATATTTCACAACTCTAATTTTTATCGCAGAGCTCAAACAGGAAGGCAGCAGACCTCTCAATTTATTGTTAGAGATATCGACTGATCCAAGCTTACTGCCACAACTCATGCGCATCGGAAGCGATCCACTCAACATATTCGATGCCAAGTTTAAGGAAACAATACCAGGCAACGAAAAAAGTCCTGCAGGAGGTGTCCCTTTAAGGGCATTGAAAGAAAGGTCAATTTGCTGAAGCAGATGCAATTGACCATATTGCTGAGGAATTCTCCCAGAAAAGTTGTTGTTGTTTAGCAGAACTGCTTTCAGTCCTTTCGGCATATTGGGAAGTTCTGATTTGAACATGTTTCCGCTTAAGTCGAGCCATTGTAGGCTAGATAAGCTACTAAGATCCGGCAGCTTCCCAGAAATCGCATTGTTTGACAAAACAAGAGCTGTTAAAGTGGTAATCCTTCGTATTGAAGACGGCAATGAGCCACTCAAAAGATTGTTGCTCATACTAAAACTAGTGAAATTCGAAATCGAATAGAACCAATCAGGAAAGGTTCCATTCAAGAAATTCCCATCCAATTTAAGAATCTGAAGGTTACCAATTCTCGAAAGTGTTGGAGGAATAGAACCATACAGAAAATTCCAACTCAAATCCAAGTATTCAAGGGATTGCAATCTATGAATTTGATCGGGAATTGGACCCCAAATGCCTAAAGATACCAAACTAAGAGACTTCAATTCATTTAGCCTAGACAAGGTGGCTACAAGAGAATCCGTGGAGAAATTTTGTGATAAAGTTTGATTCGATACTCGAAATACATTAAAATTACTAACCATTTTCTGTTTATCACCAAAGATTATGATCCCAGTAACCAAATTGTCTTCACAAGTTATGTTCACCTGAGTAGTTGACAAATAACAGAAATCTGTGCTAGTATTAAGCCATAAATCTAACTGTTTTGGGTACTCCAATTGCTTCCTTAGCTGCAAAAGTACTTGGGTTTGGGAGGATTGTAGTTGATAAGTTCCCAAAATCAAGAAACTCAACGAAAAACAGAGAAATGTAAAGAATCTTGAGCATTCCATGGACTTAAAATTTCATGAAGAAAAGCACATAACTTCACTAAAAACAGCAAATTATGAAGAACCCACGTAAAATAAACTAAAGATGAAAACAAAATGTAGTCCAAGGTTGTTCAAACAGCTGATTCAAGATCCAAGATCCACTACATCAAGAAAATATCAAAGCACAAACTTAGTGAAAATGACATATTTCTTGAATTCCTCAAAAATATGAAAACTAATTGCAGCATTCCATGGACTTAATTTCATGAAGAGAAGACCCACAAAAAATAAGCTACAGATGGAAACAATTCGTAGTGTGAGGTTGTTCAAAAAGCTGATTCAAGATCCATATCATTGACAAAAGATGAAGAAAAGTACAAAAAAAAAATTGACAAGTAGCAGAAGAGGGCTGCCCAGAAAGCTGGTTCAAGATTCAGAGCACCAACAGAAGCTGAAACAGTAGCAAAACTGAATAAAATAAGTGAAAAGAAGAAAGAAAATAAGCAATTACAAAGTGGGGAATATGGTTGTTTTTTGGTTGTAGAATCCTAGAAAATGTGAATTCAGAGTGCTTGAAGAATTTAATATTATTGGGGTGCTTAACTTTTTCTTAAAATATGGGAGACATTGTTACGATAAAAGAGTGGCGAGTGGGATCTTCAGAGGAAAAGTTGGAGGTTTGTAGTAAATTACTTATATACTGTCATTGCCATGTTATCTGTAGCGGTGAGGACTATAACTGAAGAGAGAAATCAAATGTGAGAATCTATGCCAACAGACATACAAAATGGCATGTGCTGGAATTTTAAAATGGTCAAATTGTTGTTTTACAAAATTGGCCCTAAAGAGTAAAGAATGTGGGATAATAAAAGTTAGGAAATATTAAAATATTAGATTATAATCTATTGTTCAAATAGCAAGTTAGTCCTTGATCTTTAAAAGAAACAAGCCAAGTTCAATCTTTTATTATAATTGTACTATCAATTTTCGAGTTGGGAACCATCCAAATTGCTGTAAATTGACATGGTGCTCTTTCTCTATTAGGTCTTCCACTCAAATTGATAAGTGTAAAATCTACACTTATTTAGGCCATTAACGAGACTTTTATTAGTAGTTCGAGGTCAATTTCTATTGATTTGTGTTTTATTTAAGACGAAACCTTGAGCTTGAGGTACGTTGGAGATGGAGAAAAGAAACCAAAGAAAATTATGATACAAGAGGAATAAGAGGAATGTGTGAAGTAAAAAGTTGAGCGCCAAAGGCTTGAAGTGGAAAGAAGATGAAAAGAGACCGAAAATTAGTGCTTTGAAATGAAAAGTACAAAGAAATAGGCGAAATGAGGAACCAACGCATGGAATACATGGAGAAATTAAAAGGCAAAGTCCGAGATTTCTACAAAAGCATAATATATCATTTGTAACCTTACTGAGTCGAGGGTCTAACGCATTTTACAAATCCTAGTTTAGAATTTTCTATCAAAAGTTATATGCTTGTCAATCCAGACTACCAAGCTAACAAAGCATGTCACTCAAGCAAGCTAAAGCGAAGCCAGAAGAACAGAAAATATTGAAGTCTATGTCCGCTCGAGTGAGACACCTAAACCCTGACTCGATATTTTTCTCGACTTCACGTACTTGTAGGTCAACTTAATGCAATATGACTTGTTGTACACAAGGTTAATCCCTCCTTTATATAAATACTACGCTCCTAAACATCAACATATACATATAAAATCATCTTGGAGAATACTTTGCAAGTGGAATTCTTGAAGAAGAAGGAAGAAGAAGAGCACGCTTTAAACTTTCAGTCGCAATCGAGGGATTCATTGTCATCATCTTTTTCTCTTTCTCTATAGGAAACCCAGAAATGTATTCATATCATTTTGTGTTTTTACAATCTGAACATGAGTGGGAGTGGCTGGATGTCTATAGTTAGGACGAGTGGACGACAATGTAAACGTTGTTTTGAAACTTCTTTCTATAATTCAGATCTTTACTTTAAATTTCGTTCGTTCTTTGTTATTGGTTATCGATTTGTATGCTTGTATTTCATCTAGTCAATATTGAATTAAGAATCGTGTTGAGAACAAAAGGTGAAATGCATGTTTTAGCTAAAAATAAAATAATAGATTCTCAAAAGGAATAAAGATATATCGTTATGGTGTATGCCATCATTAATTACACTTGATTATTCAAAATTCTTTTTTTCGTTTCCCAATTCTCGTAGAGACATTGAAAATTTATACTTAATAATTTATTCAGTTATAATCGAGAAAGATTGTTGGATAATTTAGGGACATAATCATCAGAGTAAGAGAATTTTATCAATTTCGTGGTTATATGAATTAAATTAGAAAAAATATGCTTTTTCATATTAAAAGACTATTTTAAGTATACTAGTTATATAATTTAATTGCTTTTAGTAGTTTTTAGTTAAAAAAAAAAAAAA
>CAIGRK010324784.1:0-14432 GCA_903798315.1 Fraxinus greggii | reverse complement strand
CATCTAAAAACTAATTAAAAGTGTCTTGTGGCTTTAATTAGTATTATTCCGCACATAAGGTCGAACTTATTAGTAAACTACACGTTTTTCAAATTCAAACAATTTACCGATATTTGGACTCGTGAACAATTTCTGTACTTGAGTGATGATGTATAAGTAAAAATACAATTGTGCACTTGCCAAGACACGCCAATATTAACATTGATATTTCGAGTACAATAGGAATTTCTATCCTCAACAATTAATGAGTTCATAATGTTATCTAAATTTGGATTAAAACAGTCAAAAACATCGGTTCCAGAACCAAGTGTTCGAAAAAGAAAAGCAAAGCCAAAAAAATCTAAAAGTAAACCAATTGTGGCGTAGATTATTTTGAAAAACAGTTTACTGGATAGAATGTTTTACAAACTGCTTCAAAAGACACATGATGTAATAACTGGTAAAGTGAGAATTAAAAAATAAAAAGAACAACAGAATTATTAAATTTCAAAATAGTACATTCTAATTTGTGTGAAAATGAAGAAATATGTCATCTTTCTTTAATTCACTCGCAAATCTCTTGGGATTTGGGAATCTTGGAGTATTAAAAATATCAAATATAGTTTAATAATTAATTAATTCCACGGCCACCATTTAGTCTGGTAAATATATATTAAATCTTCAATTATAGCGATTCCTTCATTTTAATGATTTTCTTAATCCAACCATCGGATCATATGTCACTCTCATAGATTATGTTTAAAAAAGGTAGGATAGTGCATACACTAACACCAAAACCATGTACACTTCAATAATATTTATGTGTGGTAGTTACTTATAAATGGTTCCTATAAAAATGAAAAGAAAGAAAAGGACTTTTAAAACTCATTTGGCATTAAGATATTGGCATTTGAATGTTTGTATACAGTTTATAAACACAAGTTAAAAAAATTGAGATACTATATTCATGGATGACAAGAAGCCGAGATTAGGGTAAGCGACATTAACGAGACAACAATTAAAATATCTCAATTTCATTTTCTGTTTATATTTTTAATTCTTAATATTATTTCTTTATTTTTTAAATACGATTCTAATTTGAAAATATAAAATGTAAAAATAAGGGATCGATGATTCAATTGGAACAATTAATACATTCAATGACTCAAATGAAATCAATGACCATTGATGAAATTTAACCAATAGCCCTTTTTTGATCCCCATTATTATCAAAATACATTTTTCTCTCTTTTTTTCAACCATACATTCTTCAATAAAATAATATTACACACAAACCAAAAAAATTTCATTTTTTTTCAATCGCACATTTTCTATCAATCTATTATTTCAAAAATGCGTTCTTAAGAAGAAAAGGGGACTCAAACAGGATTGGAGTACTAGGTTTCTCTTTCTTTTTTGCTTTTCTTTTCCTTTTTTAATAGAGCAGAGAGTTTAAATATAAGGTAACTATTAATACATTACAAGCTTACCATCAAAATCCTAATTAATCAGAACTAATCAAACTAGCCTAAATAAAAAATACTACTTCAAATCCCATTTATCCTAGACATATTTTCAATTCTCCATACAAAAATACACATTTTTTTTTAAAATACCTAACTCTGGTATATAGTAAACCTTATTTCGACTTTATTGATCACCATCAATCCCTTACTTCAGCACAAGTATTGGAGTTAGAACTAAGGACTAGGGTACCGGTAAGTTTGGGTAGAACTCCCCATTAAAATCAATTTATAAGGTTAAGAATGTCCAAAGTACTTATAAACCCACGAGGCCTTCTGCTAGGGATGTGGAATAAAATTAGATCATTACAACTACACTGTTCCTTTCACTTGTTAAATTGAAATTTGGTGAGCATCTCATTAACATGGACAAAGTCTATTAAGTTGAACTATATGTATAATTTCATTAGTTACAAAGATGATCACCAAGATGGTAGGTGTATACCTTGGTCTCAAGTCACAACAAAAGCATTTGAAGAACCTGTAAAAGGCTTAATCGACCCTAGAAGACTCTTTGAAGAACCAAAATGACTTATTCTGTACACACCTGAAGCAGCTGTTTCCGGTATTCTCCATTCAATAGTTGCATAACTTACAGGACAAAGTTTAGCAGGTCTCGACCATATAAAGCGAAGGCAGAAATCGTCATCATCATAAGCGGCAACCCATGAGTCCTTCCCTTGAAGAATCTCCACTAGAGCAAAAGTACTTTCGGTCATAAGGTCATTTCTCGGGGATGCTGACCAGAAAACGACTATCACATTGTCGCCTCTCTTCAAGGTGGAGCTCTTGGGTACATCCGTTTTGACATCACCAAATTGTACACCAGGAGGAGTAGCATCCAGCAGAACTGGTGGTAATAAGCTTATTTGCTTGCCTAGAAGATCCTGGGGTTCTGGGCCAGATTGCACTGATTGTCCGCTGATAAGGTACATTGCAAGCTTCTTGAACTCCTGAATATAGGCATTGAGAGTATGCGGGCCATATAGAGTCGAGGCACCCTGGAAATGATGTAACGTTACAAGGATTACCACCACATATTACGCAAGACATCTTTCTATGTGAAATGTAGACAATGTAGTGATCTATTAGGTATAATTGTTGAAGACATTATTTAAATGACTAAGTTCGTCCATTCAGTAACAGTTTTAACGTTTTAGATAAGGTAATTTGACGTGATATCTGCCATACATTTTTGAAAATTGTGCACGTGCAAGGCCTTTGATAAAAAAAATAAATTTAGGTTACATGTGAGGGGACACGTTAAAAATGATTTAAATATATCAACTTTAGATATTAGAAGAGGCGATTCAACAATTTTTTGTTATTATTATTTTTTTCAAATCTATTTCTTTTTTGGATCAATTCTGATTGTGCTCCACAAAATGATACTAGCTCCTATATAGTATAGGAAACCTCCGGTCCTTGCAACTATGAGCATTCTAATTCCAACTCAATACAATTCAAAGTTCTAAATATCATGTTTAGCCGCAGATAATTTTCAAAAAATGCATTTCTAAAGGTGAGCTCTCTAGTTTGTGACAACCATTAATTCAACATTACACCAAAAGTTTTTACCATCTTCTTTACCATTATTTAGACACTGACCTCATATCTTTGTATCTGGTACTCTTCAAAGGTTGTTACATATTGTGAGTATGCATTAGCGAACCCAGCTATCACTACATGGACATTTTCATCAAATTCGTTGCTACCTTCAGTTGTGAGCACTGTTTTCACGGCATCTCGGAGCCGTCTTCCAGCCATTGTTGTGACCTCTGTTAATAAAAGGCAAGAAATTCAACATTCGTGAACAGTGAGATATTTATTCATCATGAAGAATGCTTTTAGACTTCATTTTTATGCTTACGATAACCTCGAGTAGGTCTTACATTCATATTTAAGGAGGCCATGGAACAAATTGCTAGACCTAAAATAAAATTTTATCAAATTTTGAGGGCATAAAAATGAGAACGCTGTTTGTGCAGCTAATTTATTGGAGTTAGCTGTCAACGTTCATGTTTTCATCTGCTTTCATAGAGAACGTGGTGATGCATAGTTTCTACCGGTCTAGAAAATAAATAGAACACTACATAAAAAGGATTATATGAAACTATTTACTCACACCAAAATAAAGAACTGAAACAAAAATATAAAAGCAATTCTCTAGAGTCTTTGAAAGCCAGTCATTCCATTATCTCCTAATGAAATTTGAAGCACGATCCTTTGAGGACAAAGTTGAATAAATAAAATTTGCCCCCCTCTCTAATGGCTCAAGATTTAAGACAAAGTGGTTTAACATGATATTAGAGCTAGCAAAAATCTGGGGTTAAGTCTCACCACCACCCATTTATGAAAATTGTTCATGTGTCAAAAAAGAATCCAGCATGTGAGAGACAAAATTTAAATAAATAAATTTGTTCCATCTCCAATAGATTAAGGTGTTCGATTAAGTGGTTGAATTTGTAATTGCTAAACATAGCCAGCACACTACTTGCCACATCTTTTCATTAGCCCGCCACAACAGGAAGACAAGGAATTATTAAGAACCATCTGATAATATTTGAAACAAATATAAAGCAAGAGAACACTCAAACTTTATCCATCTCAACAATATTAAGGACAGTCTGGTATAGAAAATATACATATTTGAGCATGCTTAAAAGAATACAAAATAAGATAACTTACTACCTCCTGGTACACTGAGAATGACCAGCTGCCCTATCCTCAGAATCTGAACTGGAAGTATTGCAGGCTGCAAATCACACGGATAAACCATATTATCATCGATCTAAGTTCATACGTGCACCGTTAAGTAAGAAATAAAGTAAAAGATTGAAGACAGGAAATTTATTTAATTCATAACAGCATAAATACGATGACTTCCCAACCAAAGATTAAACAAAGTTAATAACTGCACACACTGATTCCTTTCGAGTATATTCATAATGAAAACAGAGTTGGGGTCTAATTTCTATTCCACTGTTCATTTCCCTTAGAAAAGGGCCTGAAGAATTTAGATGCCATTACCTGGCATTATAGTTCAGCTGAACCGAGATAATCTCAGAAAATACATAATCATTACAAATTTCACATAGTATGGTGAGCCACCTCATGCGTTCACAGAAGTTCTTATGGATGTTGATTTAAGAATTTTCAGATAGACGAAGTCGCCTATAGGTAAATGCTTGTTATTTTCATAAGTGGAAAAATAAGAGATGAAGTCTACAATGATGTTGACTGGGTAGGTTCTTTAACTGACTAACATCCACCTCAGGTATTGCACCTTCGTTTGCAAAAAAATGGTACCATGCATATAAAGCAAAATGTTGTACCTAGATTCATTAAATAGGTTGAATTTAGAGGCATGGCATAATTGTGGGCTTATGTGGTTCAAACCTACTGTGAGAATTGGAAATAAAGCTTGAAGAGCCAATGAAGCTATATTGTGATAACAATGCAGTAATTGACAATAGTCCTAGCCCAGTACAACACGACACATTATACAATGAAGCACGTTGACATAGTCCAACACCTTATCTGAGAAAATTCAAAGTGGTTTGATTTTCATTTATCTTCTACGTCTAGATGGTCGACATTTTCGCTAAAGGAATACCTGTCCAACATTTAGCTCCCGTTTGGCCCCCTTTAAAATTATAATTTATTTTTCTCCCTCTTCTTATCAATCACATATTCTCCAATAAAATATTACACGTAAACCTAATTTTTTTTCAACCACACATTTTTCAAAAAAACACTATTCTAAAAATTATAATCTCAAATAATGGGGGCCAAATGGAGGCTTAGCTTCATGGTAAGCAATATTTAAAAAGATATACCTATCCAATATTTAATTTACTTGGAACCAAGCTGGGTAGGGAAGATATTTGAACCAACTTGACGGTGATCATTGAAAGCTGACTAGATTCCTTAATATATATATGATTTAGTAATCTATATTTTATGTAATTAATTGTGTCATAACTTATAGAATAAGTGTAATTGAAAAAGAATCCAAAGAAGATAAGAGAATTTGTAAAACTATACTTGTCTTCTCAAATTACAAAGAGAAACCACCTACCATATTTGTCGTACACAAAGAAAAGGAAACTGAATAAGATATCCTAAATAAGAAAACAAATGTATAATCCAACTTGTCTAGGAATTGACTGAACAAGGAAAGTCAAATCTTAAAACAAATTATATGACTTTGTCAATAGTTTGTTTAAGATAGCCCTGTTGCATATCGTTAGAGATCCATGACAAAGGTTTTAGGCTTAATGGCAACTATCATTCATATAACTATTCAAATTGGACATTTCACTAATTGAGAATGATATTTTGGACTTTCTCCAACGCGTTTCCATGCAAGGTTGGAATTCTTTCGTAACATTGTGCATATTTACTTGATCTATATAATTCAACTAAGGACAAAAGAAATCTTTCATCTTCCAACCTGTCCATGCATAGCCTAATACACCATCTTCAATTATAAAAAATAAAATAAAAATTCAGAAGGACATAGACACATCTGATCTAAATTATGGATAGACAATCTATTTTCAGTTCATGATTGGGCAGTTTCAGTTGGTAAGTTAGTACTACACTATTTAATTCCCAGATCCAAGACATTCCAGATATTAAGTTACAAATTTGATGGAACTAGGCAATTAAAAGATATACTAAAAGATTGCGAATTGCTATCCATTCTGAAAATGTCTGAAAGATACAAATCCAGTAATATAAGAATATAACGTATAATAAAATGATGGTAGCTCACCGACCAATCGTAAGGCAGTTTCATTTCACCCGTATTAAACAGAATGGGCTTTGAATGTTGACAATCAACTTGTTCCTGGTTTGGCTTTTTAAGTAAGTAGGACAACCATCTCCAAAATGTCTTTCCCTGATGAGAGGGCAGTTGGGGGAGAATTAGAGACAGATACAGAGAACATAAACATACTACTCTTTGCTAAATGATCGTATACAACTGTAATTTACACTATATATCCGACAGTAGTACCTTGACATCTCCTTGCATAAAATCAAAAGAACCAGGTCCATCAGTTGTCCCAGCAGCAAACGAAAACCCCATTGCAGCAGGACAGGTTTTTACCACCTCGGTACCTCCTCCTTGTTTAGAAATTGTCACCTCAAGCTTGGAGAAATCCACATAAGTATGGCGAAAATCAACCTTTCCCTTCAATTGCTCGGATGCTAAATTAAAAAGTTCCACTGCTTTCTTAAATTGTCTATCACCAATGATACGGGTACTTTCAAATTCATCCGTGCTGCCATGCAACCAAGAGGTGAGATTATAGTTTAAATCAGAACAGTACAGTCCACTCCTGAAGAAATTGTCAAAGCAAGGACTTGCTTCTGCAAAATAGAAAACTACAAAAGTATGCATACCCTGGACCTCGGCCAAAGCATAACTCATTTTTCCCACCACAGGTACTATGATTGAAGTCACAAGGTGACCCTGTATCTATGCAGAAGGCCTTGAGAACATTTGGGCTAACATCTCCACAATTGGTCTGACAAAATGCAGATACAAATCTAGGCCTATCTGCTTGCCTGATAGTACTCCGTACCCGTCTTGCAAGGCTCTTAAATCTGGTTGCTGGTTTGCTCGAAGAAGATTGGAAAGAAGCATTAAGTTCATGTAACTCACAATCTGTTTTGAGACAGCCAAAAAGAAATGTTCCAAGGTTAACTACCTTCTTATTTTCGAAATTGCAAGTAGCGAGATAAACAAAAATGTTACCGGAGGCTATGTACATAGGATAGGACCCTCATTGTCACACTCATAAAGAACTAGAAACATGTGGTCACACATTTCTATAAGTCAACACTTAAACAATGATATTGTATATTTTATTTAATACTGCAACATTATTTGGATAAGTATATAATACTTACGATTTTCATGAACAAATGGAATAATGTTTGAGACTCTTGGTGGGTTCACTTTAGCCTTGAATGCATCAGAAGGTTTACTTCCACTACAATCCTGATCAAACCAGTCCTCCATAAACCGTGCAGCAGCTCCTTTGTTGTCCCCACTTATCAGCGGGTTTGTACGGCTCATAGATGTTCCATGTACAGCAAACCAACTGAAGCTACCTACTGGACCCCATTCATCATCAACAAACTTCAAAAGGGTCATATCTTTATCAACATCATATTTGTATATATTGCGCTCTTCTGCAGGGTTATTGAGATAAGCACTCGGACTGCGATTAACACCAGCATCTAAAAGCTCCCCTGTAATTTCAATGCCAAACCTAGTGAGAATAGTCTACAGAGGTCAAATAAGCATTACTGACAATTTTATTCAAAGTACTGTTCATGCCCTCTTGATTGGTATTCCATCAAAAACCAACACAAGTTTATGAACCACAATATCAAAGACAACAGGCTATAGGAAGTGACCTCTAGCCATTCTTCTATTGATGGCACTTGATGAACTTAAACCATATAAACAAAGGAAGATCAGTTATTTTTAATACAAAAATCCAAGGCCAGCTAATAAATGCAAATTTAACTTCACAACAGGCAACAAAAGAAGCCTGGGGTTAAATGGAGATAAGTAAATTAAGGAACTTGCACCCTTCAATGAGGAAAATAGAGATTCAAAAATAACAATAAGCAATAATTAATGGAAATGTAGAACAAATACATTAAAGTTTCACTGTGGTATAATAGCATAATAAGCCATATCTGCATAGTAACAAGGAAATATAAATGCTAAACGGATAGAGTGAAAGATTATTTGAGGAGCATATAGGGTAACACATCCTTCCCTTGGAATCGTGTCCATCAAGGATGTGCTTGCAGGAACAAAAGAAGATTGTGCTAAGTCAAAGCTTCAGAAAGTTTAAGAGATTATTTTATGGGCAATACCATGTTTGTGAGAGGTATGCAAATGAACACACTTTTAGAAGGCAGTTAAACTGATACTATTAGTGACTGAAGGTGGAAATCTAGTGAAAAAACAGATCACTAAAAGGGTTTAGTTACACGGAATGCAGTTTGATCACGCCTCTAATATGTCAGTATTTGGTAGTGGGTAAAACACATAGACTAAGAAATGCTGGAGGACAGTTGCCATACATTTATATTGTCAAACGAGAAGAAAACGCAAGTGAAAATAACATGGACTTAATTGGTCAATTGGTTGTTTTTTCATTTTTCCAATGTAAGTAAATTATTTCTTCATGTTCATTGCACAAAGTGGATGAAAGCCTAATTACTATAAATAATTTTTTCTACTCCTGCCATAATATCAACATATATGACGACTCTATGGAATCAACTCAATCAAATATAAATAAAAAAGTTGCTTTATATCACTTTTCTATTAACAAACTAATAGTATTAAAACCAAATACCATTACCTTTATTCACATATATTGATCCAGGTCGAAGATTATCATGTGCTTGTATGATGCTCTGCTCAATGCCATCAACAAGGGCATCAAAGGATTGGCGCACAAAACCAAAGGATGTTATAAGATATACAAAATATTGAAGATAACCCCCTGGGCCAGCATGGGTATGAGTGGCGCTAATGGCAACATTGTTTTTTGTGTAAAGATTTCCATACCTGTAATAGCAACAATTACATGCTTAATCAAATATCCACAATATTAAAACATTGCAATAACAGGATATTAACAATAAGGAAAGCTTATAATTATCTATTTGACACCCCCACAATAGATATGAAATTCTATAAGTGCACGTTTGGCATACGGTATTGGAGATGGAAAAGGTTAAATAACAAAAAGAAGCTAAAAATTGTTTAAGCACTGTCCAATCCTGTCACAAAAAAATCTGGGTAAGACATAATTAGGAGACAAATAACAACCTTGCCTTCAACCTCTTGAGTACTTTAAGTGTCACGAGTTGTGAGGCCATACAAGCATCAAGATTAACAAACACAACCCGGTTTCCTTGTGGCTCTGCCACTATGAATGCACGAGCTCGCAACCTCAAGTGAATTCCAGATGCAGTCTGATACGTTTTAGCATAACCCATCATATTAATATCAGCTGCTGGCCCAGTGATGTCATAGCTTCCGAGCCCTACCAAGTAGTTGGAAGCTGATATTACCCCTTTACTATTCTCCACCAATAGTAATATCAAAATCGGAAACCAAATCATTATAATATGTTGCCCCATCATTCCTCTACTGAATAACCACAGTTTTGCTCAATCCCTAAGTTCCTTTACCAATGGCAAAAAACATTTAAAATATTTCTATAAAATTATTAAAATTACATATTAATTAACCAAAACCACATTTGGTTTGTATTACGAATAAATACTATGGAATTGTGCGATAAAATTATCAAAACATCAAATAACATTAAAAACTAATACAAACTAACTGCTTACAGCTCAACTGCAAATTACCTAGAATTTCTAAGCATTAAGAACAATAAAGGATTCAATAAAATTGTGAGACTAAAATTATTAAAACTTCGAATAAAAATTTAGAATTTAAGATAAACTGCTTAACTCAACTTCGAATTAACAAGAATTTCTAAGAACTAAAGAATATTGATTATAGCGATCAAACAGAAGAAATAGGTACCTGAAACAGAAGGGACTGATTGAGAGTTTTATTTGAACTGGAAGTACTTTATGATTGCTTTGTGACAATTACACGATGCATGAGGAAATGAAGTTTTGTTATAGCTCTGTTTCAATTTAAACAAAAACAAAAATTGATTAAAATCTTATTTAAAGTTAGTCATTATACATTTGACGTGTTATACATTTTTTAACCATACATTTTATTCACTTTTCTCAAAATCTACTAAAAATCTTATTTTTATCTAAATCATGTTGGGGCAAACTTTGCACTACAAGTGGACAAATTCACAATTTTGATAGGAATTAATTTTAAGATCAACTTAAATAAGCTTAAAAATTTACTTCTAAGTAAATAGGTAAATATGATTTTGATAGGAATTCAGTCTACAAATAAAAAATGGAAAACATGTTCGATAATGAAAGAATTCACAACATGCTTGATCATAAATTTCAATAAAAGATTCTTACTTGAAAGAAGGAGAATTTTTTTCAGGGTTGAATCACCTTGTCGTTCTATGTCCCAATTTCTACATTTTGTTGTACTTCTGTGGCCCTAATTTACCGTGGAAGGAGATTATTATCCACAATTTAATGGTCAAAATTTGTGACTTTTCACATAAAAAAAAATATGGTTTTAGGTTCTTTTCGATTTTGGTGTAATTTTCGGTACAAATTTCACCATTTCTACCATCATTTTTTCTCAATACTTGCTCAAGACAAGCATTTGAAATTTAGGGAATTTGAATAGCCGTTGAAATCAATTTAAACCATTTCCTTCAACCCATTTTAATAACTTATGGTTCGTGTCACCCCATATGGGGCGATCCACGATCCATATTTTTTTTAATATCTCCAACTTGCACATGATAAACTTGACTCGAACTATACGTGGCATAGACTAGCACAAGTAACATCATTCTCAAGATCCATATGATAAAAATTCATATGACAAATAGATCGTACGACCGTTGAGTATATATTAAAGCTCACGGTACTAAAAATCTATTAGAACATCAGATCTTGCTATAACTCGAACTCATTTGTCAACATCAATTCAAATATTTTCGATTCCTTGGATATATGTGTAACATACTTGAACTTCACGATATATCCTTATATCCAAAATTGTGTTATAAATCCTAAATAGTTAAGACAAGTATTTGGACGATGAAAATAAACACAAATGTTGGTCAAAATGATTTTCCTTTCATACTTGAATTCTTCAATTTTAAATTAATTGCTTTCCTAGACATATTCCATCAAATTGAATTAATCATATTTATTGGTAACAAAACCGAAATAAATTGTAGAGAAACAGTAAAAAATCATAATGGTATACATGAAGTTATATAAACCTTAGGATCTTTCACAATTAGAAGGCAAAGATCCATTCACTTATTTAGCCCATATTGGTCATAAAAGTACACGCGATATGAAAAAGGTGCAACGATGTTATTCCCTTTCTTAGGACGTATGCATATTCTTTGAAAATAAATTACACCGTATATATCCTAGTTTAGGTATTCATTGATACATAATTTGACTTCTCCATATATTTATTCCTATGGTAATCTTAAAGTAGAAACTTAATTTGGCTACCAAATAGGTTTAATGGACATATAATACATTTCAAAAAGTAATATCATCTTGATTTTTCATCAAGGTGACCGGATCTTATATACAACACGATCACATTATTTCATCTCAACATATCCTGAAACTATCTGAAGCAATTACTCTTGTGAATGAACCAATCTCAATCTATTCGACATATGTCATGTGCATATAAATCATCATCTAGTAATCACAATAATAGATTATACATGAATCCAAAATTGTTTATCTATGGGCATATAAAACTCAATCAAGAGTTTTCAAGTACACAAAGTATCACATTCTATGCAATTCTAGAGTTTCGACATCATTAACTAGTATATCTTTAGACATCTTCAGAGTATAATGATCACCCATCAACGTGTGCCTAGATATATCGCAAAGACACCTTTTTGGTAATGTTTTTCACAGAAACACCATCGAATGTTTTATTTGATCATGACACTTGTGATCCTCAACATATATGATAGTTGAATAACTATTATGGATTTCATATTTTCAACCAGTATCATTAGATGCTCAATATATCTATACCAAATAATTTCATGTGCTTTCAAGATGTACAATATAAGATCTGATTATTGCTACTCCAAGATATTCCACCCAAGCACACAAGTCTAATAGTTATTTGTACTTGATAGGTCTCCTCCAAATCAATATCTATATATGTTTTTTTCAATCACAAATTATTTCCTCGACAAAAATGGAATAACAAACAGCATACTTCAAGTATTACAATATCCTTTTTAAGGATGATATTGATACCTACTAACTAGATCCATGGCATGACATATGTTAGGACAAGTATCCATCATAGTATACTTTAAACTCCTAGCTAAGAATGTAGCTCTTTGGATATTTAACTAGAAACTAGTCTCTAGAGGAACGGTTAATCCCAACAAATGAACATTCTTGTCATTTCTAGTGTTTTAGTCACCTTTCAATGGCACCCTTAATTATGTGTGAGGAATTGCCCCTATTTTCTTTGTACAATTATAGAGTCCTTGAACATATATAAAAACTCAAATGATACCATTTGATATAAGAGCGAAAATAGAATAGCAATCTTTAGTTAGAATCTTTCAAGGATCTTTATAATATACAACTTATTGATATTGAAAAATGTACTTCTACTTGACCAACATATCTTGAGCCTAATTGCACACACATTGCTAGAGTTTATGGTGGGTGGACGCCTCTTTTCTTCAAAGAGGGAGTCTCTTGAGTAGTTTTTCACCTCAAAAAACTCAATTTTCAAGAAATACAAACACCCAAATCAACACTTAGTTAACTCTTCTTCCTTGGAACTTCCACTTGTTCTTTATTCAAGAACAAAACATTTTTAAGGAGAAACCTAAAGCACTTTTCCAATAATCTTTTTCCACAGGGACTCTCATGGTTAATGGTGTGGTTTTCCATAGACGGCATCAATCCATTAACTTTGAAAAATATATCTCCACATTGCCAACAGGATCCACATGCACACATGTAAGCTCATTTTCTACATACTTGGACAAATCGTTAGTCACCCATGACCTTCTTCGATGGTGGGTGATGCGGCTATAAGCATTCTGACGGTCAAATTAGTTCATGGAAAGAAATATATATAACATGTATGATTATCCCTAAATCTAAATGTGTCAATCTCCAAACTTCAACTAGGTTAATAATTTCACCTAGAAATCTAAATCCCAAATTAAATATCTAAGATTTAAATAGATAGAAACAATGTTTATAGTTGTTTCGTTAATACCTTAACGTAATTTGATGTGTTTTTTTTCATTGTATACCTTCTTCTATTTTGGAATCTTTTCTTTTATTTTCGAAAGTAGTTTTCACTCTATACTGTAAGCAACCTTCTTTTCTATTAGACCATCTCCTAAATATTTGTGGTAAATAGGTTCTGATTACTCAAGACTAGCTCCACACAAAAATATAGATAAAGTTTACAATGTGTCATGGTTAGTGCAATTCAATTTATTGGAACAATAATTTGGATCAAATATTTTTTTTTTCAAAGTAGCAGGATCACTATATCCGACTCTCCCAGTGCATGGTTACTACCTAGGTTCGACTTATTAGCGAAAAATACTCGACACAAATATTCATCAAGTATGAAATCAATAACTATCTAAATTATACTCAACACGGGACCATCCTCAAACTATCCTTTCAATAGATTAAGTAGTTGTGTTTTATGGTATAATTTTGAATTTGTCAACCCAAGTCCATTCTACCTATCTTGCCAATGCACTCAATCCAAAAATACTCAATGATTTTCATGACGCGAAATAATACAATCTTACATGAACAAGTCTTAAATTTGCATAGTTGCATTACCTATTCACTGATGAGGTGACCTACTGTGTGAAAGTGACCGATAAGGAAGTACTAATAGTCTTGAAGGGAGGGTTGGACATGGAATCTCTCTTTTGGATGGGCGTGTAGTTTTAGCCCAAGAGTAACTAACTAAGAGGGGGGTGAATTGGTTTTTAAAATTTTTTCGAAGAATTAATCTAAATTCAAATAAGTAAAGACTAAATAGATTAATTCAAATAGTAAGCACAAATATGAAAGCGATAAGTAAAAGGGAAAGAGGATGCAAACGATATATAATGGAGGTTCGATCCAATGCAATGATCTACGTCCCCCGTTATTAAGCTCTCCGGCACGAGCAAGGCCTTTTTTACTATGTTGATTGACTAATGGTGC
>CAIGRK010324578.1:0-11596 GCA_903798315.1 Fraxinus greggii | reverse complement strand
TCCCTATTTTTTAACCGCACATTCTCCCAAAAAATTACTAAACAAAATTATAAACTTCACATAATGGCTAACGGTGAAAGAAGCTTTTTATGAGCTAATGAAAAAATGGTTCTCGCAATTTTAATAAAAGCAATTTGTTTCACGTATAGACATGTTCTCTCTCCCCATTTCTCCTTTTTGGTGGATTTTCTTGTTAATTATGTGGGAGTAGAAGATTGATTTCAGTTTGACAACAGCTTCTTTAAGGATATTTGTTTTATTCTGAACTCACAATTGAATATTGACTTCTTATGAATTAGTTTGACTTTTGATTTGGGGACTTCTAACTAATATCTGTAAAAAATCATGTATTGCTCTGAAGAATTAATAAAGAGAACTCACAAATATATGCTCTACCTCTACGTAAGGTTCGTTTTTACATGGTTTGTTTCGAAGTTATGGCGGTTTTGCCTTGTTGCTTCTGCTAGCAATGCTTGTTTTGCGCCCTTTCTGTTTTCTCCTATTTGTCTTTATATCATAGCATTGTCTTGTAATACTGTGTCATCGTGTCAATGTAAGTGTGGTGCTCATGTTATGGAAAACTGACAATTATTTGGGATGCAGGATTGTTAAAATCAATTTCTAAGAGCTGGTTGAGAGCCTTGGAATTCCTTTCCCCAATCTAGGTTAACATCTACAATGTTCTCTCATGATTGTGCTTTAGGTTTTCTGTTTGTTATGTTTTTCATGACCATTGCGGTGAATAAAAATAGGATTTTGCTGATGAGAGTTTAAGATTTTTAAGCCCTTTACACTTTTCCCCATCCTAAAGTTTTGGGAGAATTTGTGGTTTTCAATGCTACAATTATTTTTATTATTATTGCACATGGTTTTGTTTTCCTTCGTACTTGTATTTTTTTTTTATGTTTCAGCTAGTGGTTCTTTAATAGTTTTCATCCTTGTGCTCTCTGAAGATTGCTTAGTGATATGATACTCATTTTATTAATTATGAATCCACTTTCAGATGCACATCCACGACCTTCATATAAACAATTTGACGGTTTTATGCAAAGCAAAGATAGTCACAAGTTGGATACTGATATTATCGAGGTTAGCTGATAAAACTATGGTTTTTATTTTTTATTCAATTCGCTTAATTCTTCTAGTCAGAGAGTATATGGTTCAATCATATTTATCATTTTGTTTACTTAATTAATTATTTTTTAGGATGATCAAATGTGGAAGCCGAGTCACAAGGCAGAGTTTCTGTGGTTAGGTTCACCATGGAGTTGTCAAAAAAGGCGCAGACACTATGAATCCTTTCGCCGGAATGGTGTAAAATTATCCGTGAGAATCTAATCCGACTCTTATTCTTCTTTCAGAGCAATAGAAGTTGATTGTTTAAATAAATGCCTGTTTGTGTTTCTCGTACTGATTATATACTCTTTTTGCCCTCTTATGCTATAACTTTCAGGTTCATGACTTTGTGTATGTGTTGGCTGAAGAAGGTAAACGGCTTGTTGCGTACTTAGATGATATGTACGAGGACTCTCGAGGAAACAAGATGGTTGTGGTGCGATGGTTTCACAAAATTGATGAGGTTGGTTTTGTTTTGCCTCGTAACTATAATGACAGAGAGATTTTCTTTTCTCTTTGTGTTCAAGATCTCAGCATTGAATGCATAGATGGACTGGCAACCGTCCTCAGTCCGGAGCATTATGAGAAATTTTTTAATGTGGCCACAGATATGCAGTTGGACCCATTCATTTGCTGTAGACTGTTTGATAATGATGATGTCAAGCCGTTTGACATCACACGAGTTAAAGGTTATTGGAAACAGAAAGTATTAAGAAATATTTCGCCGCCATCACTTGAAACTTCTGATGATGATACGATGGTAGAAGAAACTTTTAGTGATGCTGTTGGAAGTAGACCCAAGAAGAGACTTCGCTGGTCCAAAGAGAGTGAAGAAAACTTGTATTTTGCTGACGAAAGAGAGTCTCCTGATGCTAGCATACAAGATCGAAGTGGTCGTCTTTACAGGTGTGAAGGTGGAATCGGAAAGATCAGACTGAAAGGAGCAGGCTCTTCTGTACCCTTATCAGGGAAGGATGCAGTGTTGCCAATGTGTATTCAAAGTTTGACGATAGGATCTCACGTTGAAGTGCTTTCTCAAGATAGCGGCATCAGAGGGTGCTGGTTCAGAGCTCTGATCATCAAGAGCCACAGAGATAAGGTCAAAGTGAAGTATCAAGACATCAAGGATGCAGATGATGATGCAAAAAATCTGGAGGTGAATACTCTGAATTGTTGTTAGTTTGCGTATTTTCTTTGCGAGTCGTTCCTGCTTTTTATGATTGCTTATCATATTTCATTTTTTTTCTTTTTTTTTCCACTTGTTAGGAGTGGGTTTTGGCATCTCGATTAGCTGTGACAGATGAGTTAGGTATCAGGATTTGTGGAAGGACCATTATTAGACCCATACCATCGTCTCATAGGGGCAAACTTTCCAACATAGTTAATGTTGGAAGCATTGTTGATGCTTGGTGGCACGATGGATGGTGGGAAGGCATTGTAGTGAAGAAAGAATCTGAAGATAAGCTACATGTTTATTTCCCAGGTGTGAATCACTAAACAGCATTTTAATTTTTATTTATTTTAAATTATGTCTTAAAAGATATTTCCTCTATTCATTTGATTTGAACTAGTTTCATACATTCGGTTTCTAACAATTCTCATATTAATTAATCTGCAGGGGAGAAGAAAGAGCAGATATTTGGTTCAGGGGACTTGAGGCATTCTCAAGAATGGTATGAAAATGGCTGGAAATGTTTTGAGGAAAGACCAGAGGTAGTCTCAGTATTGTCCAGTCAGAAGACAAAACAAAGCATGGAAAAATCCTCAGATAATAATCTAGCGGCTGCATGTAAAAATAGAGAACCTTTAGGCTCCATTTGTAATAATGTGTTGCCTATAAAGATTGCAGTTGGATGTGGTGACTCTGTGGCTGGCATTGATAACAAGAAGCCAATGGAATTAAAGATGGTTAGGGATCTCACTAAATATTTTGCCGGTCAGTTGAGATGGACGTTGAAAAGAAGACGCAGTAAGATACCTGTTCACAAGGTACATTATGGTCTTAATAGTGGTGATTCGGGAATCCAGGCTTTCGATAGATTCTTGTCTAATTCAGCCTTGCAAGTTGATACGGACAACTGTAAATATGCCAGTGATGCTCTCCACACTTCATCAGTAGCGTCTTCTTTTCCGAACTTGGTTATGTCTAGGTGATCTTTCTTCCTTTTTCAGTTCCCGAACTCTTTTTGGCCAAAATGAAGAAGCCATTTTACTTGTACATGATACACTGATGCATTAGTTTGATGCAGTTATCAGCTCTAGATATAGGTTTCTTGACCGTGTTTGTCAATGCCGGGAGTTTTACTTGCTAGAATCCATCAGCGACTTTGTAGATTAGATGTCTAATTGCCTTGCGTTGTGTATTGTCTTGCAAGTTGTAACCCTCACTCAGTTTTGGTGTAGCTGAATTTTCTAGGAGATGCTTAGTTTGGTTTATGTCGTTCCAATCTTCTATTGGAATTCCCGTTTGTAGTCTGTAATCTGTATATTATCTTTTCTAATATATTTCTGATTTTCATGGCCTGCATATGAAGCATCATATGCAGTGTTTTAACAATTATCCGCGCAATATTAAACATTCTGAAGTTTATTGCCACCTTATTATGGGGTTTTTGCTATTTGATATTTCAGCACCTGTGGAAATAGTTCATGAATATTGTTGATGTAGAATGTTTTAAAAAAATTGGCCTTTTATTGTAGTTATGCTTAACCGTGTTGAATGTATATTAAATGGCATTCAAATATATATGATTCGTATGTCTACATTTTTGCTCATTGCAGCGTGCAAGGTTTTGCCTGTTCTGTTGGCACTCGGATTTGTTTCAAGGTTTTGCCTGGTTTGTGGGCATTCAGATTTACACGAAATTTCATGACCGGAAATAAGAAATAATTGATTTGAAATTCCAACTTATAGAGGCTCAAAGCTTTATACACGATCGTATGTATCAATCAGCTTGAGCCAATGGGCGATTCTCTTAGGCCATTAACTCTCCGATACCAAGGTGTGAAAGGTAACACAAGGGGATTAATTCCCTTACAGGTATCGTGCAGTCTCATTGATGAAGCGGTGCACCTTTCCTTATTTCAGGGGTTGAGTCTGAAGTGACTGAACTGGATTACCATCACAAGGAATTTTTGATGTACGAACTTTAAACAAGCTTTGTGGAAATTTTTAAATCCTTGTGTACATGGGTCGAGCCCTGAAAATATTGTCTTTATTGGATAACTGCAACTAATTAATATCAATAATAGATAGATTTGTCTTTTAAGCAACCATATTTTCAGTAATTGGAACTAAAATGTCTGTTAATTGTCATAATCTCACCTTGATTATTTATTTTCAACAATGTTCTCTCTCTAAAATCCCCATTTTCTCTAACAAAGAAAGCGTATGTATCTCATCTCAGATAAAAGATGGCAGGATCCTATCATCGTGTTAAGTAGACTGATAAAATGTCACTTTCGATTCCCACTACCCGATCACTTTTACCTGACGAAAATGAGCTTGTAGCCTGTAGCTCTGCGTTTTATTATTCCTTAAATGGTGCTAGAAATGTACTCCTTATGATAGAAACATGCCACCCAAGTCGAAGGGTGGCCATCTTCCGCGCACCACCCTTGCCACTGTGGAATCCTTAACCATGCCTCTTGTACGTGTTCCTTCTATCTCTTTTTCCCTAGTAAAGATTAGATATCACTAGACAGTATTTAAGAAAAAAAGAAATTAAAATCTTGTTCTTAATACTGTTTAAATCCATCTAAATCCGTGTACCTTAAAAGCAACGGATTTTGTTGCCTTATGCATGAAATCCTTGAAACTGCATTTCTTGTGGCTTTTTTTTTTTGTTGTGGTGATTAAAATCCTTGATCTACTCCTCTTGTGGCATGTTTTTTGTCCAAAGCAGGAGCAGGAACTTGTTTTCTTAGCAGATTTTCGGTGTTCAGGGTGCCAGCAGAGAGTTACTGAGATTGTGTCAAAAATGAATGGTAAGCTTTCTTCTGCGCTTGGATTATACTCCATTTGATTTTTTAGGTCACAGGGAAAGCCCTGTTCGGCGATTCAGTACCACCTGTCCACCTCTAGCGGAAACTTCGCACAAATCGATTCGGAACACAGACTGACTGGTTGTCAGCTCAAGTAGTTACAGAAAGGGACTTTTTCAAATTCATCTTCTTCTTCTTCTTCTTTTTTCCATTAAAGACTTGACACTTGCACATTTTTTTACAAATAGATGGCGGTGAAGGTTGATCTCAAGACATTTGTTGATTTGATATCATATTGAAACACTCCATCGCATGTGCAAATGATTACTAACGTGCTTCAATTTGTAGAAGAGATCCAATCCGTGGTGGTTAGTGTATTGGAGAAGAAGTTAACACTGATATGTACATATCCAGCTACAACTGATAAACTTGCTGTACAAAATGCTACTGCTTCGACTTACACGGGTTCATCAAGCAAAGCCTCCCTCATCGCTCGGCGCCTTTTTCGCTCTTTCTACAGTAGAAAGAGAGCACTAACTTAAAGATCCATGGAATTCGTTACTGAAAATGATTATGTTTTTGGACCTTAGGTTTCCAGAAAAGAATGTGGATTGTAATCTTGTTTCGTTGTCCCGTAAATTACTTAATCTTGTGTATGCAAAGGAAATAATTGTACTTTTCTTTTTGCTTGTTTTCCCGAGTGAGTAATGCTCACCTTGTTCTTTAATCCTTTTACGAGGTTTCAGCCTTGCAGAGAATCGGGTTCCTTACTCAAACTAAAAACTTTCCATATGCTATTCTTCAGATAGATGTACACTAGACATGTTTGACTGTAGTTCGATATTGGTAAGCTGACAGGATTAAACCCAAACTTTATCTAATAGATTCTTTTGTTTTTGTTTAATTTTGATTAAAAAAAGGTAGGAGGTATAAATGTTTTGTGGATTGAACTTATCATTTCGTGTAGTAAGGTAAAAATTTTGTGGTGTTACAAGTTATTGCATATTTTATTATATCGAGAGACAATAAATTAAATATTGTTTGCATTTTTTCTATCAATGAATTTGTTGAAATGCATCTGGATTTTTCACCATTAATTACCAATTAGTATTATTACTCAAGAGTGGGTTTAAAGCTCTTAGATCCCACTCTTTTGTTCTATATTTTGTGATGCCAAGAAAGCACCAAAAAATTCCTAATATATAGTAATATTCACAAAGTTACTTTTTATTGTTCTTAAAATTTCTTTATAGAGGTCATTTTTCCGAAGTTTCTTAATATAATGTTTCGATTTTAAGCCGCGTCCAACATTTTAACAAATATACGTGTTTCCTAAGAATACACTGAACAACTAAGATGTTTCTTTTTTACATAAAATATATAAAGATGATCAGGGTGCGTTTAGTTTACTATTTTCAAACTATTTTTAGTTTTTAATTTTGCAAAACACTTAAAACTTGTTTTGTCTGATATTTTGAAAATACATTGTAAAAACATGGTATAACTTATATCGTAAAACTCAAAACACATTTTTGACGTTTTGAATGTTTTCAATAAAAATTCTGAAAATACTTAAAATATGGGAAATAAGCGTTTAAAGAAAATTTTATTTATTTAAATAAAATTTAAAATTCTAAAAAAAAAATCAAAAATTTAATTTTTTTAATAAATGCTAAAAAATTAAAAAATTTAGAAAAATTTTATAGAATAAAATGCCATAAAACATATTCTCAAAATTCTAAATCAAATGTGTTTTTCTAGTTTTCTAATTTAAGAAACAATTTTTCAAAATTGACAAACCAATGGCATTTTTAAAATTTTAGAAAAAGACACTCAAAATATAAAATTGAAAATAAATTTAAAACTCAAAACTTAAAATTGAAATATAAACCAAACGGATGCTGAGCTTTTTCCTTGAAAGATCTCCCCATGCGGGCATGGCAGCATATATTGTTCCTAGTTTTCTAGACGTCTCGTTATGGACCATTTTGGATTAATTGGTGTAATTGGGTTTCTTGGACAACTTGTATTCATTCAACAAGTTTCCTGGAAACTTCTCGTCATAAATTTCAACAACTTGACAAGTTGTAAGCACAAGATATGTATTTTCGTGCACCTAGTCGAATGGGATAACATAATTATTTTGTTTAAATTGTATCTTCTTCGATATCGTCTAATGTTGATCGATAACAAGTCAAGTATAATCTTAAACTTTACTTCTTGACAGCGTTAATATTTGCTAAATTAGATTTAGTATTTGATTAGAAAATTTAAAACGTTGGGTCAAGTCAAAATTTCATTTTAACTCGCAACCACAAGTTTTTTTCCCACAAATTTTCATCAACTTTCAACGACTAGTTTTATCAACTTTTATCTGCTAAAACGTTTAACAAAATATTTATCAAACACCCCCTTAATTTTATTTTTATATTGATTAAACAAATATTTTCATATGAAATTGACATTTCCCTATTTTTAATAGGAATTGGAATTTTGGGGGTGCTCCAAATGCCATAATCAAAGACAAAACAAAAGCTTTACCAATAATTAAGAGATAGATCGGTGGATTAATTTATTAAATTCGAATAAAAGAACAAAACCATCTACTTTAAAATGTACCTTTACATTGAAAATGGCACATCACCCATCAATTTCATTTTAAATTATTTTTGTGAATTGATGGGATGGTTATTGGCGAAAAGGAAGTTTGTAGAATATGAACCATTCACGTTTAACCCCATTTTATGTCACTCAAAAATTTAATTTAATAGTAGTATTAAGACGTAGTTGACAGATTACTCGTCTATGTTTCAATTGAACTAAATTAAAGTTTTATCTAGTTAAAAATCAAACTAATATATAAACGAAACATGAACTAAATAATTTTAAAAGTTTAAACTTTGAGAGAAAAAGAAGATGGTCGCAAACAAAAAAATTACTTAAAATATTCACGTACACACGCGCGAAGTCTCACTCCCGCGTCATCAAAGAAAGGTGCAAAGAAGCAAATTTTATTTCTACTTTTGTAGCCAAATTCTTAAATCCAATCCATCCGTTTTGTGTTCACAAACATCTCCTTTTTTGTTCTCACTCTTCTCTAAACAGTCGAGAAGTATGGACATTAGAAAGAAACTGAGTGCTTTTCTTGGAAAAGGCTTCAGAACCACCAAATTCAGATCGAATATCAGGCTGGCCATTGCCCGGCTTTCGGTTCTCAAGAACCAGCGCCGAGCACGCTGCTCTATTGCGCGGTGTGACGTGGTTGAGATGCTTAAACTTGGAAACCATGACAGGGCTCTTCTTCGGGTAATTTCATTAACTCATGGAGTAATCACTTATTCTCAATCGTCCTTAAACTTATCTGAACTCGGGTTTTATTCCTTCAGTGTGTTTGAAATGGTTTGTTAATAGGTAGAGCAAGTGATCAAGGAACAGAATATGTTGGATGTGTTTGCTATTATTGAAGGCTATTGTCATCTGCTGAAAGAGAGGACCAACCTCATACAACAAGAAAAGTTGGTTTCTATTGAGATTTTCTAAAGGTTTTCTAAAAAATATTCAAACGTTTTTATATATTTAAGAAGGTTAATATTCTTTCTTTCTGGTAGAGTATGTCCTGATGAGTTGAAAGAAGCTGTATCAAGCTTAGTTTATGCGGCCATAAGGTGCGGGGAACTCCCAGAACTTCAAGAGATACGAGCAATTTTAACATCGCAATTTGGGAAAGAATTTGTAGCTACCGCTACTGAATTGCGCAACGGATGCATAGTAAATCCTCAGGCAGGCAACTATATTATTTCTATACTAATACAGTCAAAGCTAAGATCATTTAATTACATTTCTTTATAGATCATACAAAAATTGTCAACTAGAGTACCAAGCTTGGAGAACAAAATGAACGTGCTTGAGGAGATTGGTGCAGAGTACAACATTGATCTACAAATTGAAAAGGCTGCTTCAGTACTTGCAGTGGTATGGATATTATTTTGGCGACATTTCAGTTCGTTTTGTTCATCTATTTGTATTAGGACGAATGTGCTCAACATACACCGAAATTTCAAAAAATATATATATATCCAACATGGAGATAGTGCTGATTAGATTAATCCAGCATCGTAAGCATAAGCGTAGAGTATGAGTAGGTTCCACAAAAACCAACATTGTGAGCATTTATTGATAACTTGGCTTGTGCTAATTTCAGGAAAATCTAGAATCAGGCACACAGAATCAGCAAAAGCCATACCCATTGACCACATTAGGAGTCTCTAATCCAGCTGAAAATATGCCAACACGGCCTGAAGTTATAGAAAGGGTTGAAGTTTTATCTGATACAGTGTACGCTGATGTGGGTGATGCAGCCCATGTAGCTTTCGAGTATGCATCTTATGCAGCAGCGGCCGCGAGGGCTGCTGTGGAGCTATCTCAATCTGAATCAACTAACCTGACGGTCCTAGCAGTCCCATTGTCCGGGCAAGAACTGAGCCTATGAACTCTAATCTTCTTACTAGTGAGAAGGAAATGGTTGTCGGATTTGTGGATGCAAAAGTAGAACTGAGATTCAAGAAAATTCACCCAATTCAAAACTACAGTTCCAATTCTAGTATTGCGAGAAAAGCTAGAACAGTAACTAAGAATGGAATAGAATTTAAGATATCGATATCTGGTTCAAGTTCATTCAATTGACGACAATGTCAGTGAAACTTATATATCCTTCGATGAAGAGAGTCCACTGGGGATGAGAGAGAGTTTTTGATGACAGTGATGATGTAACTGCATGTACAAGCAGAACATCATCAAGGTCAGAGCCTTATTTCATGAATACCGGTATAAAGGATGATATCTCGGAAGGGGTAGCACAAAACCTTATTGTTCAGCTTACGAGAGTTTTCCTAGACCTCAAACTGGATTGAAAATGGAGTCCAGGCCTGAAAATTCTCAGAAGCACTCTGCTGAAAAAATCAGGACTCAAGGTGCAGATCATTTGAACGTCAACAAGAGACCAATCTCTGTAAGGAATAGATGGACACATGGCCTGTAACAACCATAAAAACTATAGTAGATGCTATATAATAGGACTGCAACTACTTTTGTGAGTTTGGTGAAAATAGCAAGTATTTTTTTCTCATCGTGATATTTCCAGAAATGGTTTTCTTGGGTGGCACTTTATTCCTTTTTTCTTTTTTTGTCTAATGTAAAGCACATAATAATCTAATATATCACTAACTACTGAACAAAGACACGCTCTTAGCGAACTCCACTGTTCTTGGGGGACATAAGATTGAAAATACTAGGAGAAAACATGCAGTTTAGAAGCTACTCCAAATAACATCTGCTATCATATAAGAGAACATTTCTCAGCTATATCAAACTATGTATATTAGAAGAGGTTTCCTTATCAGCAGAGATAAAGTAACTTCAACAACAGCTAGATAGAGTAAAGTTGCTATTTTTACTTGGAAGTACCATCATGAGCAAGTGGTGATATGGTGTAGGTGAAAAGGAGACTTCTTGCAATAAAATCAACTTGACAAAAACATGGATGAAAGCACAAAATGCAGAACTTAGTTTTTATATTGCAGAAGAGGAACAGAACATTAATTTCCAACCTACTAGAGATATCATCTTCCTTGTCTGAAACAGGTAGTTGGTCAACCACACACGTGCATCATTATTGTGATTTCTTACGTGTTCACAGTCATCTTAACAAAATTCAAATAATGTGTTTGAACAAATGATATGGCCTAGTTATGTTAGAAAAGAGCATAGAATGTGTTTAAGATAATTTTTGTACCCAATATGCTCCTTTCTTATGAGCACCCGCAAAACAACAACCATCGTAGCAATGATATTTCCCAATATGACAGTGCCTACGTTCCCCCAGTGTAGGCCCCAAGTTAGGAGCCCGAAGGAGAATAATCATATGAAATGATAAGCAAATAATAAGAACGTAATACAAATTTTGCTTACCCACTCTCTGTTCTATGATGCTTAATATATAAGCATATCAAAAGTCATATGTCAATCACTACAGAGTTTAACCCATACCTATTAAAATTAGACTAGGACTGGTTGGTTCATATGGAAAACCGGTAAACCGGATGCTAGACCGTTAGCTACGAGTGGGTTCATGATGAGTAAACTCTCTCTCATGTAGGTTGCCTTAGAGGAAAGTGTGTGGTTATCCTCAACAATCGGAAATTTCAAAAATGTGAATAAACTAAACAAGTAGGACATGGTTTAAACAGCTTCTCACCGAGCTGGTGTGCAGGTAGGGTTTACCCTCCCAGACAGAACACTCACATTGGGAGAGGGTAAGCATTTTTTTTTTTCATTTTTTATTTCACGCGGGTCCCACATCGGTCCCACACCCATGTGAGTTTATGTCAACCAGGTGGGCAAACATTTTCTGGCACACCAGCTTAATTCCAATTATAGTGGCCCAAATTTGAAGTGCAGGTACAATACTAGTATGAAATCAACTTAACTAAAATATGTT